>PVIA01000923.1:143147-337080 GCA_004024845.1 Tonatia bakeri | reverse complement strand
GAAACTCAGGGGACCTGCTCCTAGTCACGTCTCAGGGCCATAGCTATTTAGCATATTCAGGCCACCAGCCCAAGGCTATAGGTATGTTAAATAACCATGCCATGGATTAGCTGCAAAGCTGCCCTGCACATTCTTGCTCTATGAGCCCCTTCCCCCAACTCACACCTGTGGTGGGGGGGAAGAGGTAAAAAAAAACATCTTAGAGTCTCTGGACACCTTGAGTTCTGGGCCCCATTTCAAATGTCCATTTGGGGTCCCCCCCTCTTGGCTGCACCCTGTAACAAGTATAGATGAGTACAGTGCCTCTGACAGAAGGCCAGCATGGCTGGAGGGCAGGGATCGAACAGCACATGATTAAACCGCAGACTGGAGAGTCAGACAAGAACCTGGCTAGGTAAGACCTTAAAGGTCATGTTGAGTTTGCCATCCAAGCTATTAATCAGGTATTGGCAAGATATTTGTGCTTTGCAAAGGTATGTCTACTGCAATGTGGTGATCAAAATGGAGAAGAGCAAGAGTGGACGCAGAGAAGCCAGTTGAAATGCTAGTGCAGTAATCCAGGTGATGGTACCTTTGACCAGGCAGCAGTGGGACAGCAGAAAAGTGACCAGGAGGAAAGGAGTTCAGGGAGTCACGTCAGAGAGTAGTGGTGGGATAAATCTGAGAGCAGATGGGAAGAAAAAGGAAGTGTCAGGGACAATGTTAGATTTCTGACTTGAACAATGGATAGATAGTGGGGTTGTGGAAAACTGGAACGTGACTGGAGTTCCCTGTCATCAAAAAGCATTTTAAATTGTAGTCCGTACTTGCTGCCTCCACTTCCTTGCTCCCCATTCATTTTTCAAGGCAGTAGTGTATAAATTCTAGATATACTGCTTTTCAATGATGGTCCTTTCACACTTCCCAAGAATCTCTTTATCACCCAATTTGTCTTTTTTACAGTCCTCATGACCCTTGATTATTCTACAGCTTGCAAAACAATGGACCTCATATCTCTCTCTCTCTCTCTCTCTCTCTCTCTCTCTCTCTCTCTTTCTCTCTAATTATACATAAAATTATGTTTTGCTGTCCAGGTCCCCTCCTACATTATTGTTCTTTTCCAACTTTTCTCTTTGCTGTGCCCTTTTCTTCTTCTTTTTTCACACTTTTTCAGTAATTAAAAGTATTCTCTAACTTACACCCCTAACCATCTCTCCAGCTGTGGACTTACTCCCCAATCCAAGTCTCATTGCCTGTTACCTAGTAACAATTTTCCTGTGGCTGCCATCTTTACCTGTCAAAATTTACTTGGCAAAATAAACTCTTGTTAAGACCTAGTAAATCCACTCTGCCTCATGTTTCTATTCACTGTGCTGTTGATTACCCAGGTTTTAAAGCCAATGATTGTCTTTGAATTCCCCTCCAACTATAGACCTAATTGGCTGGAGTCCTATTGATCCTTCCTTCAACATGTGTTTTGCATGCATGCCTTTATTCTTACTTACATAAATAAAGCCCCTTTATTCTCTCATTCTCACACACTGGCTATTATAATAGTTTCCTAACCAACCTTGCAACTACTCTGATTTTTTTTTGAAATGCCATCCTGAAATCACTTGCACAAGAATTACCTGGGAAGGTGTTTTTTTTTTTAATATTTTTTAAATATTTTATTTATTTATTTTTAGAGAGGGAAGGGAGGGAGAAAGAGAGAGAGAGAAACATCAATGTGTGGTTGCTGGGGGTCATAACCTGCAACCCAGGTATGTGCCCTGACTGGGAATCGAACCTGCGATGCTTTGGTTCACAGCCCGCGCTCAATCCACTGAGCTATGCCAGCCAGGGCGGAAGGTTTTTTTTAAAATATGTTGATTTATGTGACTTGTATTTAATCTGAATCTTTTCCTATAAGGCCTGGAGATTTAACAAACACCCTAAGTAGATCTATCATACATAAATTTTGAGAAAAACTGCTTGAATCTCTCCTCATCCCTGTTTTCTTCTACATGGCTCTTTCTAATAAATAGTTCTGAAACATGACCTTGATCATGGAACTTCCCTACAGCCCTCAGCGGCTGCCCCTTAACCAAGCAAATAAAGTTTCCCAAGACTGGACATCATTATCCTCCAATATGCATTGTCCAGATAGATTCCCAGCCTAATCTTTACCTCCCACTTTCACCCTGTGTTGCAACTGAGCTGTACTACTTGCCACCCCTAAAATGTACCTATCAGATCTTCATGTCTCTGTCTCTTGGCCTAACCCTTTGAAACATCCAAGAAAACTCTCTCTCCCTTTTCATTTTCGTCTGTCAAACTCCTATAAACTCTCTAGTGACCCGTCTCCCTGGGAAAAACCTTCTCTCATTCTTTTCTCATTTGTCCTTCCACTCCTTGTCCTCCGGGCTAGAAGCGACCTGTCCAGTCTCTGAAGTCTTTCAGCAGGTTTTACCTTTTGCTACTTACTTATCACATAGTTGCACACATACATTATTATCTTCTACTTACAAATATCATGGAGAAAGGAGGTATATTTTATGAAAAGACAGATTTATGGAATAGAAATAAAGTTGCCATGGGTTCAAAATCCATCTAGTATGCATCCTTTAACAAGTTATTTAACTTTTCTGAGTTGTGTCTTTATTAAGTGGGATAATGTCACTTACATGATAGGATTTTGCATATCCTATAAGTAGTATGAGTTGAGTGTCTTGTCAAAACTCAATCCACATGAAATTGCCTAAATTCAATTATTTTCACCTACAGAAAATGGAAATTTTACTTTACCTATTGGTTCTCTGTATTTTAATACACTTTGCTTTAAAATATTGTGTATCATACTATGCTTTGCATCCACCTCACACATCAGCCCTTTGCCCATTAAAAATACGTATATTTATAAATCATATGAATATAAAAATGTTATCACTGTCGTCCTGAAGAGATAATTAGGGAGAACTGCACAAGTACCAAGTAGGCAAACCATTAATCTTCCTCAGTGCTTGCTCTTGCCTGTTCCTTTTCAAAGCAGGTGAACAAACAGCAATTTTAATAGTAAGCTAAAGCAGCTCTTTTCTAATGAGAGAGTTCAGTTAAATAAAGGTCAGCAAGAAAACTAACAATACTCATTGTCTCTTGTTTATGGTCCATCTGGGCATCACACGGACTTACTCTCATTTCTCTCCTGAGCATCACCTTACCCTGAGTTTGTCTAAATTACATTACACCCCTTCTTGGCTGGGAGTCCTTGTCATTAATCAGAACAGCAATGGTAGTTTCAACTGCACCTTCTAAGAAAAGCATGCACATTTTGTCTCTTCAGCTATCTTTTGGTACCCCTGCAATATTATGAAAAAGTCTCTTGACTGATTAATCCAAACGAAACTCTTAGCTTGAGAAGGTCACTGTTATTTGGTTATAAAGGCAAATGAGCTGGGAAGGAGTTGATGTTGCTTTTATGTTCTTACTGTTAAGTCTTCAGACTTATCAGTCCAAACAGAGATTCTTTGTGGAATGTTCCCTTTGTTAAAAAAAAAAAAAAGTTGAGCCAACAATGCATTGTGCTAAAGGAGGTTTTCAAGGAGATTACAAATTACTCAGGAATTATATCAAGTCCCAGGAGTTAAGAGTGTGATAAATGCCATAAGAAAGGTATACAGTGCTTTGGGTATTTTAATGGATAGAGAAAAATTTCAGATGGAAAAGGACAAATCTCTAAGAAGCACCAGTATTAACAGGGTTACAATCTCTCCTCCCCTCCCCTCCCCTCCCCCCTTCTCCTCCTCCTCTTTCTTCTTCTCTCTCTCTCTCCACTTGGGTGGCAGTTACGTTACATTCAGTAAGTTGATTTACATCTTTGTGCCTCAGTTTCCTTATCCATAAAATGGTGCTATAATACTTGCTACCCAGAGGTTCTGTGTAAGTTTAGTAACATCGTGTATGCCAGGTGGCTAGCATAGATACTGCAGCATGCAGTAGCCTCTCAAGGACTGGCACCAGTTGTAATTGATGTGGGTAATCCTATAAAATGTTACAGAGAATTCAAAGAGGAAGGACTTTAGATTTTGTGCTTTGATATTTTACCAATTCAATGGTGAAATGGGAGATCATATTCCAAAACAAGGTTAAACATCAAAATTAGTTTCAATGGCATTGAAGGACTGAGCAGATGGTGAGGAAGCAGGCCATCCTTTCAAGGAATTATCTTTCCTCCAAAGGAAAGCAAGAGTGAGGGTAGTTGACAAAGAGCCAGTAATGATGCAGGAGTCATAGACTGGCTATGAGGGCCTTTGGGTAGTTGATGAAATAGTATCTTACTTTATTTAGTATGTTACACATGAATTTCATCACCTATGAGTCCCACAACTCTGTGCAGTGGGCATCCTCACCCCCCTTTTTAGGCAGGGAAGCTGAAGTTCAAAGACATTGAAAGTACCTGCTCCAAGTCCTACAGCAAGTAATGGCAGACTCAGCCTTCCAGCTAGTTCCTTTGACTTTAAACCCCAGGCCATGTTACCTCATGTAACTAGGAACCATTCACCTCTGCCTCTGAAGCCTGCTTCACTAAGACACGGATATTTTCAGAGATAATACCTGTTGAATTTGTGATATGGTCACTGTTTAAAAATGTCTACAAGGATACACACCATCTATCGAGGACTTTGTACATGACAGAACTTTACACAACAATATGTGTGGTAGCTCCTGAGCCTTTAGTAGATGCAAGGTATTGTGCTAAGCATTTGATGTTCATTCTTTCATTTACAGCTCAGAACAGCCCCGAGAAATCGGTGCTTGTATTATTTCCATTTTACACTTTAGAAAACTGAGGCTCAGAGTGACCAGCTTGCCCAAAGAAAGTTATACAACTTGTAGGTATGGTTCAAGCTGGAGCCAGCCTAACTCCCAATTTTTCAAGCATTGTCTTTGACACCGGCTGACCATTTGACACCTTTTCTGCTCGCATGCCAATGTGCGCAGACCTCAGGTGTGCAGGCCTGGACTGTGAGGCCTGCCCAGAGCTCCAGGGAACAGAGGAGAGCACGAGACTCATGCACAAAGATCTTACGAGGTAGGTGACCCAGGCAATCTGCTTTTATGTAGATTAACATCTATCTCTGCTCTCTCCTTACTCACTAAGTAAACCCCTAATGTGTGGTGCTGGCCCTCATCCAGATGCTGACCAAGGTTTACAGGTACGATTCTCCATGGAAACTGTGACAAAATGATTCAACAGTACTCCCATCACAAGCTTCCACACTGAGAAGCTGTGAAAGAGAAAGAAGAGTTAGGCAAGTAAGCAAAATATTTTGTTAACAACTTTCACTTTTTTTCCCCTTAACATAAGGAAAATTGTTTTTCTATTTTTCTGCAGTTTTATTTTTTAATAACAGCACACAAAAAAAGATTCTATTCTTCTGTCACTAATTTCTAAGATAATTCAGGTTGCTAACCCTTTTCAGATAAAATATAAATTACATCCCAGTTCCCTTCACCTAACACTTCCCATAACTCAACGTATATCAGTGGCATCATAAGCTTTATTTCTTTCCCATCCCATTTCCCCAAAATCAACTTTGGCCTCATCAACGCAGCATATGGGGCTACTTCCCTATAAAATCCCCTATCCCCTGTCTAGGTGGAATTTGGACCAGAGGCCCTTCCATTTCCACAAGTTTCATAGTGTTTTTAGTAACTGTTTTAACTCAAACAAACATAATAATTATTTTTCTTTTGCTTTTCCTTAAATTGTAGATATTCAAATATTCTGTTACCCTGAAATTAAGATTTAAAATTTGTAGTCAAAAGAAATAGCTTAATCCATTACACATTTTAAGCCTCAATAGTTTGCTAGATTTGTGAATAAATACCACAGTGAATTCTGACTGCACTCCTAGAGGTGCTTAGATTTCTCTCTTTTTTGCTAGGTATGCAGAGTTCGATGTTATCCACATTGCAAAGGAATGATAAGAGCTAAGGGGTTCTTACTGGTCATTCTTCATAAAGATAAGCAGAAAAAAACTGCTCTGAGCCAAAGCGTATCTTGGCTGGATTTTTATCACTGCTTGTCAACAAGCTTCTCCTAAAATTAATTAATTGAATTAATTTATATTCACAAAGGGGAATCAATTTCAATAAAACATTAAAATGAAGTTCAAACAGAGTCTTCACCTGAAAACTTGAACTTCCAAATTGCTGCTCATCTAAAGCCAGTTAAGATTTATGACAGATATACAAGATGTGAGGAAGGAAACAGACTTCCTCTATTAGCCTACCTAAGTGCCATCTGGCACCATGCTAGAAGAAAGAAACAAACAAAAAAAAATCTGGTTTGGACCTAGTCTTGGTCTGGATGTTTTTTACAAGATTTGATGAAAAAAAAAAAAAACTATGAAACACGAAATAGATTTTGGCCTGTTTAAAACAAAATCAGAAAACAGATGCATGGACAAGACATTTGGACGCAAGAAATGATTGGGAATATGCCTGAGACAGAAAGGGACAATTTGTGGTTGAGCACAAGAATGTCACCCAACATCAGGCATTCTCAGATCAACTCCAGAGATTCTTTTTTTTTTTTTGCACAACTAATTATTTTATATATAAAAACTCTTAAAAGTTCATGACTAATTATTATGGAAAACATTTCATCTAGTAGTAATTTCTAAGGCAGCACCTTGGGTTTCCATAAAAACAAAACACTGTATTTCAGAAGAAGGAACATCAATAAGAGGACCAGAATCCTCTATTTACGAGTGTGGTGGTTTCCCCTGTTTGTAACTCAGGTTTGAATTACCTTTCATTTGAATCTCTTGTTCATTCCACTCCAGAGATACATGTGGGGCGGGAGGAGTTTCAACCTCTTCATCTTCATTTTCATGTAGAAAGCTACAAATCATGTTGGTGCTACAGGAGAAATCATTGTCTTTGATTTGCAGCCATTCCATATCACCTAGGTTTTCTCCTTCCTTGTCCTTTCTGATGAGTTCTTGTCATGTTGAGCTTCTTTGTTGTATGACGTTTAGATGTTAGCATTGTTTTATTATTGCCTTCTGCATCTACATGTTCAACAACAATTTCTTCAAATATAACACAGGTCCCAACAGTGTCTTCATACTCTCCATCACAGACATAGCTGTCCACTTGCCAAATGGACCTCTCAGTGTCAGTTTCCAAAATCTTGGGTTTATGTTCACAATTTGAGAGGAAGTCTGAATCAATAATAATTCCTGATAATTCCACCAGAATCAACTGCTCTGCCTCCACTTCCTCCTCTTGTTCTCCCGACTCTGTTCCTTAGCTGCTGCCATGATCTTGCCCCTCCAGAATTCTTAATGGCGCTTGCGGATTGTTCCCATTGTTTTTCCCAAAAACAAAACCTTGAAAGAGTTAAGGTAGACAGAGAAGAGAGAGTAAATACTTGGAAGAAATCATTGAAAAGGAATATACCAGAGCTAAACTGTTTTTCAAAAATACTAAAATTAATCACTAACATTTCTCGATTACTTATGTGTGAGTGAGGCACTATATGATGTCATCATTTCCTGATAAATAACCTAGGAGTAGGTTTTCTTATCATCTCTATTCTTCAGATGGGGAAACTGAAGCACAGGGAGGTCCAGCAACTTGTTTAACATTACATAGTTAACAAGTATTAACACTTTGTTTCAGTCTCTGGTGATCCAATTCTGACTCCAGAGTCTGTACTCTTAGTAACCACGGCCAAGAAATTCCAAAGCACTATGTTTTTTAAATAACTTTCAGAACATTTGCTTGTAGGTGAATTTGAATAACTTCAAATAAGGACTCAAACCTGAAATATTTATCAGAGTCAAATCCTGAAACTACGACTGTTACCAAAACACCATGACTACTCCTTTTCATTGTTTTAGAATAGACCTTCAAATAATAGTGAAATTTAGAGCATAAATAAACATTTATTTTTAAAGAAAAATAATCTTTCTCTTATCAGAATCACCTAGAACCATATTAGAAAAGACAATTCCTTCCTTTTTCTCTGATGCAGAATAAATACCCAATTGCAAATCAGGTTAATTCAGTTCTTTTTAACAATTAGTTACTTCCCTTTCAAGAGATAGCAGCTGTGCCTCTGATTTTTCATAAAGAACTCAAATTCACACTGTTTCTATGGAATAAGTATATTTGACATTCAGAGCTATAGCCTAGTAAGATGATAAGACTGATTTAAAGAAAGATTAGAAGACATGTTCCTTTGTCCTCGAATTTCTTGCAAACTAATATTGATTACTTTTCAGAAGAAAGCACTGGTGGGATCCCCAAAGCATGCAGGTGTTGTGTGAAGGACGTAGGTCCTTTCCCTCTGCAACCCACTCTATCATAGGTGTCAGCTGGCGAGAGAGCACCCCGTGAAGCTGTGGAACAAATCCTACCAGAGCAGTTAGCTGATAAAAACATATGACCAAGGCCAAGATTCTTGTCATTTTAACTGAGATCTCTTAAAGACAGTGCTTTCAGGATGAAAAGGGAAATGATATAAATGATGGACTGATAGACCAGAGGAGCTGGCATATTGGAGAAGTGCCCTCACACACTACAACTGAAAGCCCTCACACCACCTGCTCCTCAGATTGACTCTGTAACTGGGGAGTTACAAGAACAATGGGAGTAAAAAAAGGAATAAACAGAATATCTTACTACTTTTCAGGAATAAAAGCTCTGCACGACCCACAAACCTTCCCCTAGCAAAGGTTCTTCTTCCCTAGTCCATCAACTCCCAATGTGTGAGCAGGGGGTGTGATTTAATCTAGGGGCTCCCATGATATTAAGCACATGAGATTTTATATTTGAATTTGACCCCTGCTCTTCCAATACTATCTGTGTCACCTTGGATAAATTATTTAATGTTTTCAGTGTAAGTTTCTGCACAATACTGGCCCTGCAGGTTTGTTGGGAGGTTGGAATGAAAAGACACAAAAATATGTGTAGTATAATGGTGATCAGTTCAAACTAATGTTTATATATGCATCAGTTGCATCCACTATGTTAACAAATCCCTATGCCATTACCGTTTATAGCTCCAAACAATTTCCATTGTATTACAGATGTTTGTATATGTGTGTTTGTTGACTCAGATAGATTGCAAGTGCCTTGCTTTTAATACTAACTATATCCAAAAAAAAAAGAGAAAGATATAGTCGCTGATATCAAGATATTAACAATTAAATAATGAAATCTGTACATGCTGTGATATATTAAAAAGTAGAAAGTGCTAAATCTCATACTAGACCCCAGTAGTGCTTTGGGACCACCAAGGAGGAAAGGCTAATTTTGACTGGGAATTTGAAATAGCTGTGGTATACAATGCCATAGCAGACTGGATAATTGATCTGTGGCTTCAAAAATGTTTGAATAAGAATTAGAAATGAGAAGGAGAAAATAGATGTCTTAAAAAGTACAAATAGATACAACTTGGAGATTCATGGGATATGGAAAGCAAATAAGAGAGGCAAAAATGACAGAAATGCAGAGTTTTAAGCCCAGAAACCTGGGAAGACTGTGACGGCTGGAGTTCAGTGGGGCGTCACAGAGAAGCGAGACTGCTGGGACAGCCTGAGCTCTGTTTGGAACATATTGAGTTTGAGGAGAAGGAAGGACATCCAGATGAAGATGTCTCCTGCAATGCATAACTTGCAACTCAGGAGAGAGAGAAAGATTTCAGAGCCATTTTCACAGATGTGATTATTTAAACTTAGGCACTCACTTTGAGGAGAGAACAAACCAAGAATTTAAGGACACTAGGATAAAACTCAGAGAGATATAATTTTAAAAGAACTTTGGGGGACCTTGCAAAGAAACCAAAATGCATAGTCACAGAGGCCAAGGGAAGAGAGAAGATGGTAGTCAGATAGCTAGGTCCTGCAGAGAGCCGGGGGATGATGAAGAGAGAGGGACTTTGCTGGCCACACAGTGACTTCAAAGAAAGCCATTTCACGACTGGCCAGAAGCAGAAGGAAAAGTGGGAGGAAAGACAATGCTTGCAATCATAGCTTGAGGGACAATGAAAGGTGTTTTATTAAGATAACAGATGGCTGAGCACATTTGTAGATTGATTGAGGAGCCAGTAAAATGGATTAAAACTGAAGAATAAACAAAGATTAATTACTACTTCAAGACCCCAGAGCGCTGATTACCAAGCCTTTCTGAACATTAGACTCAGCTAGGACCCTTACAATATGCTAATGCCTATCCCTGATTTGCAGAGATCCTAGCTGAATTGTTTCGGGAAGGGAGGGCACCTGTATTATTCATAAGTTCTCCCAGGTGATTCTACTATGCATCCACGTATGAGAACCACTGACCCAGAAGAACTGGGCATTGGATTAAGGCCCCAGTAGAGGGTTGCTTTGGGATGAGAAAGGCTCTTCTTCCTCTAGGATGGGAAAGGATGAGTTAAGAGTAGACACATTTTGAAGGAAGAACATTGAAAGAACTCATGACAGATGTTTTTTCTGAGGAACTAGAAAGTCAGATGCTAAGAGTAAGGGGGCAGGAATAAAGGTGAGTCATGGGGGAAAAAAATAAAACTGAAAATGTCCTGGATGACTACCAGGATCCCACCAGAGATAAACAAGGTAATTGCCCATTTGTGACCTCATTTTCTCTCTACTTATTGGTTCACCACTCCCCAACACAGAAAAAAACACTACTGTCTTTTTTGTTCCTCTTAGAAAAAGGAGGAAAAAAATAATATTCATAAACAGGGAAGACTTTGAGCAAGAGTATCAAGAGAGAAAATCGAAGCTGCAGACTCAGACCTCTGCGAAGTCACTTAAAACTTGTCCATGAAGGACTCTTGCAGACCAGCTTACCAAACTCCTCCCATTTAAATAATAAGTAAGCTGAGGTTCGGAGAGATTCTGTGGTTCAACCATATTAAATAGCAAGTGAGCACCACCAAGACACCCTGAAACTCAGTCTTCTGATTCCCCACACCGGCGCTTGCCCATCCTGAACACTCCCTGCCCTGTGGCGTCTGTGGTTGAGAGTCTTAGGGAGTGAAATGGCTGAACCTCCTCCATGAGGATTAATAAGTAAATTCGTAAATTGTTTTTAGCTTGTTTCAAGAGAGGAAAAAATGTTCGGTTTCTTCTTTATTGCTATTATTATGTTAACCAGATTGAATTCTTACATCTCTTTAGAGTTTCTTACGACTAGTGTGAAGTTTCTCATTTTACCCAAGCCAATCTTATATTGCTCATAGAATACACAGATAACTGCGCAAATTCAATTGCTACATTTAGTGCACTGTTTACAGGACAACCAAAGAGAAATAGAAAAACTTGCTCATCTAGAGAAGCAGCAAGGTAGAACCTGCAAAACTGTAAAAAGACATATTTCAGGTAATTAAGAAGGGGCAGTATGTAGATGATGTTTTACCGAGTTGTGCGCTTTAAACCTGTGTGGTTTTCTGAACCATCATCACCCCAGTGAATTTGATTTTAAAAAGAAGGGGTACTGTTTGTTGACAAGATCCTTGGGTCTGCCCCGCAGTACGCGAACAGGGGCTTTAACCCTCTGGGCCGGGGTTTTTCATCTGTAAAGCAAGATGAGTGCTCTAGATCACCTTTCAGATGCTTTCTATTTCTGTCATCTTTCAGATTTTTGCCATCATCCACAATGTGCTCTGAAGGAGTTTTAACCAAACTACATAGACTATCTTGTGGATCATATTACCAGTTTTTTTAAACTATAAATAAATGGATGTCTCAACTTGTCAGCTTTCTCATCTCTAAAGGAAAGGAGTGCCGGAGTAAATATTCTCCCCTCTGAACCCTGTGCTTCAGTGGCCTTTTTGCTACCTTTGCATAGGTGTGCCAGGTACTAGGTTGGTTGCTATTTACCTTGCATGGTTGAATGCTCTGCCCCACGCCCCACACAGCCAGACAGGGCACTGACCAATGAGCACTGCGTCTTGGTACAAACGCCCCTGGGCACCTTTCTCTTTTCCTTCTTTTCTTTTCTTCTATCCAAGTGTGCAGGACACACCTGGGTCATTTCAGCAGCCCTGTAGGCATGCTGAAAAGAACTGAGAGAGCAACAGCGCAGAGTGGCGTGACGGGGTGCCATACACTATAGGTAAGCTAGAATCTCCCGGAGCACTGAGTTTATTTTGCCTTCATCTTCTGAATTGGTAAAGGAATGGATGATGGTTGTTATGCAGAAATAAACTACAAGTAAAGGGAACAGTACTGGTGTGGATGTATCAGAAAATGGCTAGAAGATGGAAGACTAAAGAATCCAGTGTTTCCTGGCTTTGGGACTATCTGCATGGCTGCAAACTCAGGGGCAGAGGGAAATGATCCCTTGTGGAAATGGGTTCTTTCATAGGGAAGTGATTTCCTTCTCTCAGTTGGATTTCGGGCTGTTTCTTGATTCTAGTGTGTATTTTCTCATGTTTTAAAAGATGGCATAGTACTAATTCACAAGTTGCAGGTTCCAACTCTGATATATTGGAGTCGTATGTGGTTTTTCTCAGACTTTCTAATTCTCAGTAACTTATTGTAAGAATTTTCTTCTCTTTGATCAATTTTCTGAAGGAAATTCTGTCTAGACAAGTAAACTGACTTGGAGAATGGATACAAATATTGAGATGACTCTAGAAAAAGTATCTTGATTGATTTAGGTGACAAGTCTTTGATCTTTACTAGTATTAATTACCACATATATGTTTAGATCTATGATTCTGCATATATAGAAATCAACTTACACAAACATACTCAACAGCAGTCTTATTTTACAGGAGATTCTCTTCCTCTGCATACTAGATCACGGTATTTTCAGTGATGCAAAAATATATACAAATTCAAATATATACAAATGATAGACATTCATGGATCCCTAATATTCCAATATGCTCTGTTATATGTTACCACTTTGAAGATGATTATTAATAGACTGATTGAAAAGTTACTTATAAAACATTTCATTTCGAAATAGGCATCACTTTTATATTTTAAATAGTACAGATACATTGTTAAGGCCATTTCCCTTCCCTGTTTTTAAAAAAAGAAATATATATTATATTATATAGTATATTTATATGTGTACATATATATATATATAATTAGGGCAAAAAACTTGGAAGAAAGGAAGGAAGAAGAAGGGAAGAAGGAAGGAAGGGAGGGAGGGAGGTTTGGCAAGTAATTAACTTATCTTAGATCACCAAACAAAATACTTCAAGTCTTCTCAAAATACCTTGTACTATTTGGTTCAGATGTTTTCCTCTAAGGGCATAATTTATTAGCAATAGAGAGTGTCCAAGATAAGGCAGGGTGGGAACCCAAGTAATTGACAACCAGTCAGGAGTCCTTTCTCTGAGAAAAGACAGAGACCACTTGGGTGGACATTTCCCACAACACAAACAAGTCAAAATTAAGTGGAAGATATCCCCCCACCCCCAGTGATATGACTGCAATTCCTAACTTTACCCTGAGGACTCTTCTTCAAAGCTTGAGGTTTCTATTGTGGGCAAATGGCTATACTGAACCCCATAAACAGAGCTCAATCAACCAGTAAGTTAATCAATAAAATCTAGGTATTTCAGATCTAAAGCCCAAGTTTTCTACCTCTAAGTGTATTGAGATATTGACTTTTCTTTCCAATGTGCCTTGAAAGAGCACAGTAGATTTCGCTGACACATAATGATAAAGATTTGAACATTAGCTGCTTTGAGCACTATGTGGCAGACATGTGCTAAATGATTTCTGTCTTGTCTTTTAATGGAATCTTTGAAATAACTCTATGATGTAAGTGCTATTTCTGTCCCCAATGAGGACACTAACTTGAAACTTGACTACATTTCTTTGCCCAAAATACCACAGCTAGTCAACAACAGAACCAGGATGCAAACCCAGAACTGCCTGACCTCAAAGCTTATGCTTTACCCACTATACTATCCCACCTCCTCAGGTACAACTTGCATTATTCTCCAGATGTTCCTGGACACTCAGAAGCCCACAACAGAATATGAGTTCTTTGAGGTTACAGTATGCCACATGTTCCTTCTGAATCCCAAGAAGTGCCACAGATAATGCTGGGCAATAGTAGGTACTTAAAAAAATACCTGTTGAATTTAATGCGTGAATGAAAACTCTTTGTTCTAATGCTTTATCCTCTCCCTGTGCTATGAAACTGAGTATGAATCCATAAAATTTTTGTCACAAGGATAATGTTGTTTGAACAGGAACAAGATAGCATTATGAATAATAGATTTCAATCTATTAAGCACAGAGCTACAGCTATAGTTTAATGGGATAAAGCAGGGATTATTATAAAATCTTGAGAGATTACTCTAAGTGGCACATGATCCCCTTCGCTATTAATAAACACTAAACAATGCTGAGAAGTAGGCTTTCTTGTTTATTTGTTTTTACATTAAAGTTGTACAGAGTTGTGTAACTACACCAGAGTTTGGACAGCTGGGTTTTATCCTTCTTCCAAAACTAAATGGCTCTGAGACTAACAGCAAAAGGCTGATCCCTTCAGGCCTAAATCTCCTCATGGTTAAAAGTAGGAGACAATCAAATTAGATGATGTAGAAGGTCCACCTTTAAAATCCCATCATTCTTTGTGTTAGTGTAGCTGGAAATGCTCACTTTGTAATTTTTTTTTTTTACCTTTTGCAAATGGCATTTTATGGCAAAATTCAGTAGGGAAAGAAATACAGCAGCCTTTTAGCCACAGGCTGGGATGTAGCAACTATAGTGTGTATGTAAGGGGAGAGGAAATGCCGTTATCTGCTTTGGTGCAGACAAAGTTGAATCTAAATAGTATCACCAAGACTTAGCATGTGTAGAATTAATGACACTTCTTGTATAAATATAGAGTTTCTAGTAACATCATACACAGCACAATATTACGTATACATACCTGGGAAGTTCCAGTGCTGGCTTCTATGCCTACCTCTCTACTAATTAACTGTGTTATCAGTTAACTAATGTGACTTTTCTGGATCTGGGTTATTCCATGCATAAAAAGAAAGAGCTGGATTTGGTACCTCAGTGGAAGTTTGGGAACTTCAGAAAAAGTGCCCCCAGAGTCCTACAACAAAGGAGTGGAGGGCTGGGCACAGTGAAAGAGCATTAAGATTTAAAAGTTGCAAATCTCTCCAAGCCTCCCTTAAGACTTTCTATCAGAACAAGTAGATGTGGACACTTAGGTTTTGGATCATTCAATTAGAAATCCATGTCCTAAAACTCCAAAATACATGGAAACAAAGGGTTCCAATCAGAAGACTGAGAAGACATCTACAAAGTACTTGTAAAACATTGAAATTTTGATTAGGATGGGCATCATGTGTCGCAGAAGGATAGTGATCTATACACAAAGACAAGGCTGGTTGGAACTAACTTAACAGTTAAGAAACTCAGTACTAATGTAGGTATGAATACTAGAGTGCTGGAAACACTATATATATATATCAGGTGGAAAAATCGGATCCAACCAGTAATTGCTACATTGTCGCTTTGTGTAAAGGGGAACAGTTGGAGAAATAGAAAGATAGGAATGAAGATTTATCAAGCACCCACCTGGTACCATTCTAGATACTTTACATGTGCTACCTCATCTAATCCTCATGTTAACCTTGATAAAAAGGTAATTTATTCTAGTTTTATACTCAAGAAAACCAGAGCTAATTTAATAAACTTGCCCAACTCTTATATACACTCAATGGGTTATAAATTGATAAAAACTCTTTGAAGAGTAATTCATTAGAACCTATCAAACATTTTAAAGAATGAATTCATTGTTTCAGCAATTCTATTTGTATCCAAGTATTCCTCAGAAAGACTTTTGCAAGAGTGTGAGGAAATTAGGTGCAATTGTTTCATTACAACATTATTTGTAATATTGAAAATTTGGAGACAACATAAAGGTTCTTCAGTAAAATAAACTATGATATATCTGTATTTTAGAATACTTCCAATGCAATAAAAAGATTAAAATACATGAAGTTAAACTCACTCAAAAGAAAGTCTTAGAAATATTTTTGATTGTAGAGATTAAGATACAAAATATCATGTAGCTCTAGCCAGTGTGGCTCAGTTGGTGGGAGCATCATCTGTATATCACCAAAAGGTTGCAGGTTCTATTCTAGTTCAGGGCACATACCTAGACTACCAGTTTGATCCTTGGTCATTGCATGTATGGGAGGCAATCAATTAATGTTTCCCTCTTACATTGATGTCTCTCTCTCTCTCCCTCCCTCCCTCCCTTCCTCTACTTCCCTCTCCACCCTCCCTTACTCTGTCTCTCAAATCAATAAACATATTTATAAACATCAAAATATAGATATCAGCCTTGGCTGGTATAGCTCAGTGGACTGAGTGCAGGCCTGCAAACCAAAGGGTCACCACTTTGATTCCCAGTCAGGGCACATGCCTGGGTCGAGGGCCAGGTGCCCAGTAGGGGGCGTGCAAGAGGCGACCACACATTCATGTTTCTCAACTTCTCTCCTTCCAGTCTCCTCTCTCTAAAACTAAATAAATAAAATCTTTCAATATATGTGTCATATGTAGCAAATTAACATTTTATTTATAAAATATACATATATCTTTATGTACATAGTAAAAAGTCTGGAATAGCATGTGACAAGGGACTGATAGTAGTTGCCTCCAGAAAATGAAAGTGAGCAGCTGGGATGTAAGTGAACACTTTCTACTTTCTGCTCTTCTTGTTATTCAAACTATTTTAAACAAATATGTGCTGTTTGTTAAAAAAAAAAAAGATCAAAAGTCATAATGAACCTGAAGTCACACAAGCAGCCACTGGGAGTCACAATGCAGCACAGTTTCTTCCAAAATGTACCCCTAAGTTTACAGTTTGGGAGATCTCCCTCCTGAAATGCATTTACTCTCTCTAGGGCAGAAAACAATGCAATGTAGAATTACCTAAGAGAAAAACCAAAAAGTTTCTAAGGAAAATCAATTAAAGCATGGACAGAGGCCATGGCAGCAATCATAAGCACATTTTCCTGCCAAAAAATAAACACACACCTCTTGACAAGAAGATTTATACAAAACAGTGTTGCGTCACATCAGCTTGTTTTCCTCAGAGAGCAATTCTTCACAGCATTTCCAGCCATTCTATTAAATCAGCCCAGCAGATGTGGTCAGGTACATGTAACTATCACTGATTACATCCCTCCAGTTATCAATTCATTTCTAACTCTGAATTGAAACCTCAGCATCTCCTCCGGCTCTTCTTAGAGGTCTGGTGCTGGGAATCAGGGTTCTAAAGAAATCACATCCTCACAGTGTAAATCCTATGACAGGCAGAAGAGTAGGATTCTCAGAAATACTATAATATTCAACCGCACAGTTTGTAACTATTAATGAGGTACAGAACCGTGAAACAAGGCAACAAGGATAGAGTAGAACGTAAATATAAGAAACTCAAAATTACTTCCAAAATCCCAAGAATATTTATTGAGAATAGACAAATTAAATAAAGTGAAAATAGATTATCACTTTAGAGCAGGGTGGCCTTTTACTGGCAGGGGAATATCATGAGACTAAACAGAAGCATCCAAAGATAGTTGAACTAGATGCCTTTTAGGGTGTTTCTATCCCTAATGTGAATTTCCCCTAAAATATCCAAATAATAATTTGTGGAGTATTTCTAATAAAAATGCTTAAGCTTAATTTGCTAAGCCCTCTAATGGTCTATAATCTTCTCAAGGTATAGTCTTAGTCCAAATATTTTTTTAGATTAGTAAAAAAATAGAAAGTGGGAAAAATGCTTAAAAATATGCAGTTCACTGAAGATAGTAATTCTTTATTAGCTACATGTAGCTACAGGCTCAAATAAAAACCTAAGTCACATCTGGAAAGTTCAATGGTCTCAGCATTCAAGTAGGCATCATCTGTCCACATCCCACAAACACACACGCACACACACGCGCGCGCGCACACACACACACACACACACACACACCTGCTTGGCAATTTTAGCTCAGAGAAAATTCATGTAGACTATAACATACAAGTGACTTAAAAATTTTCTCCAAAATCACATGGAAACAGAAAGCCAGTCCATTTAGTTAATACAACTTGTCTCTTTTCAGAAAACCACTGTCTCCCTGTTTTCTATTTTTAATCCAATGTCAGAAAGGAGAAAAGCATTGAGTAATTTTTTTAAATCAAGCAAACAACAAAATCCATTCCCTTGCCTTACATTTAGATAAATGTGTAAAAATCCTGAAAATTCTGTATTTATGTTGCTCAGCTGCAGATATTTCAGCAAAAATCATTTTACTAAAGATACATTTAAATGCAAACTTCACAGAAGTGTTAAGCGGCCTTATGCTTTAAAATACATCCTCACATTCTATAGATTAACCACCTAATGGCTCCAAAGGAACAATCACAGCAAGATACATTGCTGTTAGTATAATTGAAACATGTTCATTTAAAGATAAATATCCTATCATCTTGTAGCTCTAGGTACCACAGATAAACAATAATGAATATTCACGTGAATTCATAAGATGCTTTCAAACATTTCAGTACTTAACAGAGGTAGTTAAATCACAACCCAACCAGCATGGCATGACTCTACTGAAGGTGGACTTGGCATATCCCCATTTGGGGTTTTCTTATTCCCATATTTACCCTTTCTAATATTTGACCAGAGTCAGAAAGGTTAATGTAAGTAATCAAAGCTTCTGAGTGTACATATACACAAAAATATAAATGTGTGTCTATACATACACATCTATACATTTGCCATGTGCTGTTTTAGATAGGGAGTGACATGTTCTGTGAGAGGCATTATCAGGTGATTTCATCATTGTACAAACACCACAGAGTGCACTTACACGAATTTAGGTGGTATAGCCCACTACTGTAGCTGTACGTGCTACACTTCATACCACTGGCAGTGCAGTAGGTTTGTTTACACCAGTATCTCCACAAACAGGTGAGTGATGTATTGTGCTACAGCATTGCAATGGTACGACATAACTGACAGAAATTTGTCAGCTCTTTGATATAGCTTTAGGGAACCACCATCACATATGTGGTCCATCGGTGACTGACATATCATTATGTGGCACATGACTCTGTGTATGTGTGTGTGTGTCTAAGTAGCTCAATTAAGGAAGGTATCATTTACCAGTCAATATCTTCTGTTCGAAATTTACCTGAGACCTAGAACATAAGGGGGAAATGTCCTGAGCAACCGATAGAAATGTCTAAAGTGAAGATTAATTAGACTATATATGTAATACATGTAAATGGCTCATTGAAGATATTCAATAAATGATCACTGTATTATCATTGTTGACTCCATATGGCTGTGCAAAGGACTCAAAATGACTTATCTTAGAAAACCTACTTAGATTAAAAGCAACTATGAAATTGAGGAGACATTTTTTCTATAACCAGGCCTACTTACAATAACAATGAGTTAGAGTTAGCATTCTGACAATGAGGGAGAAAATATAGAAAAGAAATTATAAAAGGCAGACATAATTCTAAAGAAAGAGAAATGTGAGGCCATTTGCACCAAGTCAAATAGTTTAGAATATTTGAAGCAAGAGTGAGCATCATTTAACCTTTCCAAAGCACACACTTTGTGTTTTTAATGATGACACTGTTAAGAATAGCAGCCATAGAGTCAGACAGATGTGAGTTCAAATCCCAGCTCTACATCCTTGTGGTTTTGTGATCTTGGCTAAGTTACTTGCCTATTCCAATCCTTAACTTACTCCTCTCTCGAATGAGGGTTGTATCTCTTCCATCACAGAATTAGGTATAAATGAAACATTGAATGTAAATGGCTAATGCAGAGACCACCACATGCAATCTACTTATCATATGGTAGCTGTATTATTATCATTATACTTTACATAAGAAAATATGGAAATGTGTAATATATTTTAAAAAATCCCTTTCAAATACCTTATAAAACAATTTTTTTCATTTAAGGAGGTAATTTTCACTTACCTAGAAAACTAACATATGGAAAGCCTAATTCCCCACACAATCCTGCCATGAATATGAAGACTTGATTTATAATGTAATAATATATAATCGTACAGAGATATATGAGACAATATGTAATCAAAAAGCAGAAGAAAGAATTGTTATCCTTTTTCCTCTCTATCTGGGTCATAGCAAGTTCACAAATTCCTCAGACTTAAAAGGCTGATGAGTAATTATTGAAATTGGACCAATCCCTATATTTCTGTAACTATACTAGCTTGGAACTATATTTCTGCTGTTTTTTTCATGATACTTCTTTGTTTATTTATTTGAAATCACAAATAAAATGTGAATACCTCCAAATATACACTTAAAGATACCAGTGAAATCTTGAGTACCCACAATGTGAGAGGAAGAAATTCCTTTTTTGAAAGAGTACAAACCCTTCTGATGACATTCATGCTAGGATCATGAGGATACTCAATCAGTTTAATAGCCAAAGTATTTTATAACTCTTAAGAGGAATGCTACCTGGCTGGTGTGGCCTGTGTACCAAAGAATCACTGGATTGATCCCCAGTCAGGATACATGCCTGGGTTGCAGACCAGGTCCCCAGTAGGGTACGCATGAGAGGCAACTAAAAATCTTTTTAGAAAAGGAGGAATGCTTAAAAAATGGTGGGGGCGGTGAGTGGGGGGAGAAGTACAGAATAATCAGGGCTTCTTCCGTGTTTGAAAGACACTCAAATAGCTATTGAATAAATACATTTACCCTAACTGGAATTTACAGCAATATCTTTAAGATAATACGTAGACAGATAGATAAATAGATGATAGATATAATTAGAATTGATTCTCTCTATCATTCAGAACTCTGGATCCAAGTGAATATGAAACGTATTGGCTTACTAGGTAAAAACATCAGAAGCTGACTAGCTTTGGCATAGCTAGAACCAAATGCTCAAAAATATCCTATCTTCATTTCTTGTCTCCTTTTCTTTTGGTCTGGTTACATCTTCCAGAAAATTCTCTCCATGTGTTAAGAATAGATAGCCACCAGCAACTCTAGATCTACATAAACATTGCCCTCAGAAAGACATAGAGGATCTCTCTTCAAGCATCCAAGTAATTACCTCACAAAGGACTCCACAAGACATTACTTGGGTTTGATTTGCCCTGGACCAATCCTAGTGGCCAATCACAATATTTAGAAGGACAAGGCATCCTAATTTGCCATCTTGATTCATTTTGGCAAGACGTGTGACCACATCTGTGGCCGTGGGAGGAGAAACAGTGCCATCAGACTGATGGTTTGACCAGAATCATGGCAGGAGAAAGTGACACTTTCTAAAAGGAAGGGATGTAGGAGAGATAAAATAATAGATGTAAACTACAGTACTCTAATTATTTTTAAATCCTCTGTCAGTTTCCTCCTTGAGCCTCCAAGATGTTGTACATAGTTGCTTAAACACCTCAGAATTGAAGCTTTATCAGTGTAGCAGAAACAGTTTTCTCACAATGTGAAGCACTGAACATTGCAGGAACTCACTAATCTAAGGGAATAACTTATACAAAAATCTTTGTAAAATGTAAAGAATTATACAAATAGAAATATTTCAGGGGGATAAATTTGTCTTTGACCTTCTGAGAGAGTTAAAAAAATCGAAACTGCTGTCTCAAAATTCAGTGACTCAGAACTGCTTGAGGCAATGGCTTCCGCATCTGTTTTCTTCAACTCATACTCTTTTATAGAATGTTTTTTATCCTGATTCACATCATAGAGGTGCTAAGATCAAATTTAAAAATTACGTTATTACCTGTAAGTATAACTCCTATTGTACCCTTGTAATAATGTTTCCCTGTTCCTGGCATTGAGCAAGGGAGCCGGAATGCAGCCACATCTGCTTCCTTGTTGTTAGTCATCACATCGAATCTGGTCCACACGGGCGCTTTCTTCTATACACGATGTTTCCCTTCACACTCAGAAGGAATTGGTTTGTGTTCAATACTCTCAGTATATTTCCAGTCCCTTACAAGTCTATTCACTATCTTGAAAGTTCAGTCTCTCACCTATTTTTCTAAAATTTCATGTCTAAGCTTCTCTCTTCAGGTTTTCTGGTTTTCATGTAATTACAATTATGTTAAAAAGACAAATTATAGCCCTCTAACACAGAACCATGATTTACATATTACTTTTTAATTACTCACCATGCCCTGCCTCCACAAAAAGAAATGTCTTTAATGGTGAATTTTTATTGTCTGACAAGGGAAAAGTGTGTGGAGAAAATATGAAAATATTTCAGTAATGATAAGACCAGAAAACCAAGTCTCATTAAAATGAATACTAGCACAATAGAAGTTCACTATAATTAAAATATTTCCAAGCTCTCTCTGCACAATGACCAGTAGTAGTGATCCATTTTGATATTGCTAAAATAAAAGTTTCCTTTGTTGATAATTTCATAACAAAGGCTTATCCCCAGTCCTTGCCCACTTGTCAATAGCCACTGTGGAGGGGGGAGCCTGAACACTTGATTCAGGAATCAAGAGCAAGTGGAACAAGGAGCAGCTACATCAGTGAAAACCTCCTCGCAAAGAAATGACTGTTGGGAGGAATACAAAATGCAGCGGTTTAATCTTTTATCTATTTTTTTACAAAAAGAGGAAGTAAAAAATAGAATTTATGAAGTCTGCCAGTAAGAAAAAGGCTTTGAACAAAAAGTATGCTATCTTACATTATAATTTGCACCAAAGTTTTACTGATATTACCTCATAGAGTGCAATCATTCAACAAGTTTATGAAGTAGATATTATATTTTTATCATTTTGCAAATTGGGAAACTGAAAATCACATTCAAATGTGTTTCCCAAGAAAGAGAACTAGCCGCCTTCTGATTTAAATATTTTGTACTGTTTCTATAATACCACATCTGCCTGTTGCCCTCCACAAATTAACCACGTACTTTCAAAAACACTGGAGCTCTGTGTGTCTTTGGAATATAATCTCTAATTCATTACAACTTCATCCTTTCTACTTTTTGTTTGCCCCACATGCATGTGTCTAGGTTGTAGCTTTACTCCTCAGTCACTTTTCTATAGTGCCCCTTTTAACTAGCATCACCTAGTGTGTAGATGACATCTGATAACCTAGATAATGTAGATTGGAATAAGTTTATGGTCATGAAAAAAATAACCCCAGTTTTTTCTTATGTTAGGTGCTTCATAGTAATATATAAAGAGAAATGAAAAAGTCTGTTATGTGGTGAAGTGTTTCAGTATTGCTTACAATAAGACAGTTTAGATCTCCCACACGCTTTATCATTAATTTGCAGCATGGACGGGAAATAAAGGCAGAAGGAAAGTCTTTGTTAATGTGCAGGCATAAAAAGCCTCAATGAATGGGCATACTAATTATGAATAGAAGGAAGATCCACTTAAAACATTCAGTACATCTCTCAATTCGAGTTCACCTAACTAGGCAAAAAAAAAAAAAAAAAAAATCTCTCAAGACACAAGTTCCATTACTTCAATCATTTTTATGATATAGGCTACTCTGAACCTTTCAATTCAGTACATTGGACAGCATCTTGGGTTAAAAAAAAAAAAAAAATACAGAGCCATCTACTGGCCAGGAACCTGCTACACTACCATAGTAGTTGAAGAAGTTTCAAATCTTCAGATTCTAAGGTGAAGTTTAAAAAAAGAAGAAGAAGAAGAAAGCTTTGTAAGGCTCCTCTTACTGAGAACATTTTTTTCATCATGGTGATGTCTGGGGACCTTCATTTCAGTTCCCTCAAGCAGGGCGAGCCAGTTCACATAGCCCTGAACAAAGGCATCTGACCAGAGCTGAACAGTTCTCTTCACTTGGTCTCTAATCAGCTCTATATGATCCAGCCATAGTAATTACTTTACAAAGAGAGCATAAAAAATGGCTAAGCCTTCAAGTTTGCCAGAGTTGCAAATGCTTTGGGGTTCCAATTCTAATGTTGCTAATGTATCTTCCCAAGCAACTTCCAATAATGTGTTAAGTAGATATTTGGTAATTGAATAGTGAAAGAATATTTGTAAATGAGGGTGACTGTGTAGATTGACACATTTTCCTTATGGACATAATTTCATACTTAACTGAGCCAGTTAAATAAACAAATGATATGATTGCACCTGAAATTCTCTTTTCTCTGTACAAAACTATTTTCCTTTAAAATTTTTAATTAAGAATAAACCATGTGTACTGACTCAATCACACTTCCTTAGTATTTATTCCACACAATTAGTCCTAGACAATGTCCTATTTGCTTAGAGAAATAATCATTCTGTGACATTCATAATGGTAAAGTTCTCAAACCAGACACCATAAATCATAGAAATAAATTCTTACATTGGTCCATCAATATAGAGTAGAAAACAGATCAGATCAGAGAGGTATATACCTGGAGACAGTAAGATTTTTCTGGAGTAGATATTTGTACTTAAGCATTTTGAAGATGGTGTGTGTAATAATACTTTATGATCTCTTGCTATTGGTATTCCCCAGGAAAACCTTGTTTTGAAAGCATGCATCACATCAATTAAGCACTTTTGTACTTAAGACACTATCTTAATAGATTTTCACTATGACCTTATAAAATAGTTAAGGCAGGAACGAGCTCCCTCATTTTAAGGATGAACAAATCAAGGCTCAGAGAAATCATTTAACTTTGCAAAGTCATATGACTAAGGTGTTCTAGAATTGGGTCTCAAGCCCAGTTCCACTGACTCAGACCCTATTCTACATCACTAATCTTCATGTACTTATAGACACACACACATTGGACACACCTCCTGCACGAAGGGGGATAATCCACTTGCTCATCTTTTCCCTTGTTCATGTACTCTGTGATACATCTTTATTTTCTCCCTGCTGAAGTGAAGAGAAATTTAATGCCCCTGTTCCTGGCATGTGACGTAGCAAGATATAGCAGATACTCAAATATTTGCTGAATGATCAATGAATGCTTGAATGCCCATTGAGCAGAGTAGCTAATAAAACAGAAATCTATTCATTTTTTTCAACAGTAGTACCATTCCAAGAACAAATGTTGCCTTGTCTGGTCCCTCCTCTATTCTAACTAATACTAATGTAAGACTACCAAGGACCTATGATGTATGGCCTCAGTATATAATGATATAGTTGTTTAGAACCTTATACCTGGAGTGAATTAAAAGGGATATGTATTCATGTTATACAAAATTATAGTGCTATTTTTACTGCTCTTGAGCAAGACTTGTCTTATGTGCATTTTGATTATTGGTAAGCTTTTCACTGCCCCCTTCAGTTCTGCATCTTTAAAAATGAAATAGTGAGATGAAACCAATGGGAATTCTAGAATACTGGGGGCAAATGTGGACCCCATGAATGATGACCTTATTCAGTCCACACTCAATCCCTCAATCCTTAGAACAGCACTTACCTAGCAAGAAAAGCAACCACCAAATCTGAAGAACTTCATTGAAACATAGTATGAGAGGTTATGATTTTGAAAAATAAATATCCAAACAAAGGCTTGAAATAACTAAAAAATGGATCTGGAAATAATTTTATAATTAAATGCTTGTTTTAAGTGTTTTTTATCATTTATTTTCAAATTTACAATAACAACATGGGAGGTTCTTCAGAAACTGTTGTAAATATTATGTGAATTATAATTGCAAGTTGAACCACAAATATAAATATTTGAAAAAACATACACACATATTTTTTAGGAAAAAATATTTTAAATAACAGCTACAAAGTTTATCATTTCAGATGAAATTCAATATAGATAAGTGCAATCAGAGTTCATGGAATTGCTTCACTTTCAGTCTTGAAAACAAGTTCAACATTTGAGCAAAGATTTATTTAGCAACAATGCTGTATAAGGTGTAATACTAAACACTGTGGGAATGAAGTGAACAGGATTTCATTTCTGCCTTCTGGATGCCTTGTGTGTAGTAGCAAAGGTAAGGCCTTTACACAAGTAAAGCCTGTGATCCATGTTCAAGGAGAGATCAAAGTGATAACAAAGTGCATAGAGATATTCCACGCCTAGAGGAAATCAAGAAGCACTTCATAGAGAGGAATTTTTGTCAGGAACAAATGGCATAATATACATGAAAGTACTCTGCAAATTATAAAATCCTGTTCTAATATTAGATGACTTTTTCCAAGAGCAAAGCAGAACATGTTGCACTCCAAATTAGACATCAAAAAGGATGGTTGGATTAGACACTTGTAGAGTCCACTAAGGACACAGACACCAAGGAAATGCACAGCACACCACAGACAAGGAGATGACAGGAAGAGCAAGTCCTCATGGTGGGAGAGGCAGAAGTAGAGGCTTGTTTGAGATCCAGGTTGCCTGAGAATCTAGACAGCAGGTTCTTGTCACTTTAGTTTGGCTCTTTTCAGGGCTGCTCTTCTTCTCACTACAGACCCACAGGAGCTTTTTATCTCCTCTGCATACCTTTTCTCTCTCTGCCTTGGGAGTATTTCTCTTGCATATTCCATTTGTCTTTACTCACCTTGGCCTCAGGCTCTACCCTAGGGCTGCCCTCTATACATACATCTTTTTCATATCAGACCAATCAGACCTCCCTGTGAAGCTTAAGGATTGGCTGTCCTTGAATCAGTTGGTTGACCATTGTCAAATCAACTTTGACTAGAGAAAAATGGTCACGTGGTTCAAGGTGTGAACATTTAGTTTTTCTCCTTCATTCACACATTTATTCGATCACTCATTGGTTTATGCACTAGGTGACACAATGTGAAAAAGATTTGTTGTTAAAGTCCATGTCTTTGTGCTGCTTTCATTCTAGTTGGGAGAGACAATAATAAAAGTAAGACAGTAAACAAACACAGTAAATTTAGCTGGTGATAAATGCTACGAAAATATAAAAATATATTATAAATATGACTGGGGTGGGGAGAGGGGAGATGCTAACTTTGGCTAGGTGGTTACAGAAGTAAGAGTTACCCTGTGAGTAGAGGAGAAGGGAGTGATGTAGTGTGGTCTGTGGGATATATGATAATACTTATATAAAATGTATCAAGGCTGCTAAGTCATTATACCAGTTTTCCTCTCAAACAAGTTTAAACTCAACCTATCAAGTTTAAAATATATGTACTAGCTAGCATGAGCTATGAAGAACCAACTTACAAACACAGAAACACAAATCTAAGACAATCTGGTGATAGCAGTAGATGATAAACCATCTAGGATCTATTGATAGTGTAAAAGCCAATTTCAAATAAAGCATGTAAAAATAATTTCAGATACAGAGAAGGGATCATGATCATTACTAGTATAAATCAGAGTGAAAGGAAGGACATGGAATCCCAAGCCAGACAGGCATTGACCAATGCCACTTTTTGGAAATTGTGAGTAACCTAAAAAATGTCTACAATGTGTACTCATGGTATGTAGGGAACTGCTTCATATGGTGTGGAGTTGTAGCTTGGCCTCCACGTGGAAAACCAGTGGGGTGCATATGGCATGCAGGACCACACCTGCAGACAGGTTCTCCCGTGGGGAATCAAGCTTGCATCATACCCAGACTGCTATGAGACTTGCTTTTGCTAAAACTCCCTCACCCTGAATTGAGGCAGCAAGGGCTCACTGCAACTTCCTAAAATCTGAGCTAAACCTCCCAAGTATGGAGTGTGACCAGTTCAGCCACCTTTCCCCCTGATCTGCAACATCTTTCTCTTTGAAGAAATTAGCAACATTCTTTCCTTTGTTATCTGTAAAAGGTAATCCCCTGCAGTGAACCTGAGCATAGTAAATGAGGACTACCCTCCATGTAATGGACCCAGAGAAGGAATAAAAGCCTGTCCAGGCAGGGACTGGCTCTCTCTGGCCCTCTCAGCCTCTGTCTCAGAGAGTGGCCATGCCATCCCTTTTTCTCCACAGGACTTCTGTTGTCCATGTGTATTTGTTCACGAGCAGCCAAACATACACAGATCCTGCTGGCCAGGACCCACCACAATGGTGTTCAATGGAGAAAACATTATTAAGACTGAATTTCATTAGGAAAAAACTTTATATGCACATAGTTGTCATCCATTTTGGAATATTACTTAAAATCCCCTTTGGAATATCCCCACACCATTTATGTAGCCTAACTGCATTGTAATCTCCACAGCTCTCTCTCATAAAAATATAATTTTTCTCAGAACTGTTTTCCCTAATTTAGAGGTTACATTCTCAAGTCCTGCCACTTTTTCTGCATCACCCTAAGCTCACTCAAAGTCAGATAAGTAACATGACTAGCGTATTTCTATTGCTTTCTCATTATCCAGATCATGGGCTACCTAGTTTTACAAATACAGATGAAACTGTTCAACAGATCACTTTTTTCAATTAACCTCTTCCCATATCCATCAGTAATTCCTCTTCACAAGTTAAGCTACACTAAATTTTTTTCTACATTCATTTTTCTATGTCTTCTTTATATCTTCCAGAAATAGGAAGACTTTTTTGTTTATATGTACATTTATAAAAATTAAACAATATATCCTTTGAGAAATATCATGGCATAGAGAAAAGACCTGAAATAAATATTATTTTACCACTAAATAGTTGAGTGATCATAAATAACAAGTTATTTAACTTTTCTGAAACTTCACTCCTCAGTGGTAAAATGTATGATTGAAAGATAATGATGTACATAAAATGTGAGGAGGACTCAGCAGCCTTAGTCCTCTTTCAGGATGGAATGATTTTCTTATGCCTAATTCATCATAGGAGGAAAGAGAAATAATGTGCTTTGGCAGTCTTAAAGTGCACGTCATTTACTTGATGGGTGAAATGGCTACCTTAAAATTATTAATACATATTAAAATGCCTGTCTCAGAAAAAAAAAGTTATTATAAAAACCACTATTATATATTCAGGGTAATTGGGCCTTTAAAATATGATCCACTTACTATTTGTATTTCAAAAGATAATATAAGCAATTATACTATGATCATTTGTTAATCTTACAATGGCCATTGGCTAAATCTTATTTTCTCATCTAAAGCAGAATTAAATTATACAAATATTTAAAAAGGGTCTCAGTCTTTTTGGCTGAAAATTTATCAAAGCATTTGTTTAATTCAGTAATTGGAGATGATCTTATGTGATCATAAATACTTACTTCAGAAATTCAAACAATTATTTTTAAATATGACTGAGTCACAAAATGTTAAAATAATGATTTTCTTTCAATTAACTATTTCACCATGATGACCTCAAGAGGATAGAATTTGGAAGAAAATAAATTTTCTCCTCATGGCTAAAATTGACTGGCTGTGTAATCCTGGAAAGTTACTTAACCTTGCTGAGGCCCCGAACTCTCATTTACAATAGTAGAAATGATGTCTGCTCTATCCTCTTCATGGAGCATTCTTTCGATGGGCATAAAAGCACTCAGTGAACTCTGAGAAAAACGAAGAAAAAAGAAGGAACAAGGCAGAGTTAGTGGCTCCTTTCTTTGAGTTTCCAAACAGGCTGTTCTCTGCCCTCCATACTATTATAATTTTCTGCTCTCGTGGCTGAAAATGATACAATGGTAAGGGGAAGAGTAGAAACCTGCGGTCTGGGTTGCTCTAGATTAAACCATTTGCTCTCAGGGGCCAGGAAAACCTGGGTCCAAAATCACATATTTAACCAGAAAATGTTATTTTTGTGATGTTTTGTGATATCCAGCTTCTGCGAGAGAACTAACAAAGGAGACACAGCAGACAAAAGGCAGCTAGCCAAGAGATAGTCCTGGCCACAGGGGTTAGCACCTCTGCTTCAAGACGGCGATGAAAGGGGTGGCTTGGTGGTTTTTGCCTCCTGGCCAAAAGGCATGTTTACTGGCTCCAGAGTAGTTCCACTGTCTACCATAAAAATCCTGGAACAAGAACAAGAAATCGGTCCAAGGTTGGGTATTAGAGGAGCCTTACATTTATAGGCTATGACAAATTGGTGCGGCTTAGTGGAAGACATTGCATGGCACTCTGCCCCAGGCACTGGCTGTTCTGACGTTGCCGGACAGAGTCTGCTCAGTCTCACACACTCGTTCTCTCTACTTCCTTCCCTCTCCCAGATCTGAAGTTTGTATTTAAAAACAAAGATATCCATCTTTCTTGATGTTGCATCAAATAGTCTGATTTCTACTATATACCATCAAGTAGGCAGGAGCCACTAAAATGCACTTTCTTGCTAAAAGGGCAAGTTGATTCTTACACCTGCTGTGTTCCACTGGCAAAAGACTGTGATACCTCCCTCCATCCTGATCTTCAAAAAACAAAGGGAAGCCATCCAAGGCCATTTTTGTATATGTTGTGTCCGTCCTTCTAATAAGGTTTGTCTGTCAACATTTTCAGGTTCAGCAAAGCTCTTCTTGATAGACTAAGAGAGGGGTCCACAGAGGAAGATTCATCATCTGATTAAGGCTTATGGGCCAATTAAAACTCTCTGGACAGGATCCTCTTTCCCACTTAGATTGCAGTGAACAGAAAGCAGATTATCTCTCCAGGAAATTAAACTCTAAAAGTGCTTGTGGTTTTAAGACTTTGGCAGAATGTGTTGAAAACAGCATCACCATAATACCCTTGTGCAGACTAATTTTAATGGCTCTTTTGTCTCACATGATACATGATGAAATCTATGAAGGTCTGTTTTCCTCCCTCAGGGTCATTTCTTTTTTTTTTTTTTCCCCAGAGAGCCAATCTACATCACTTAAGTGCAAACCATTATATTAGCCTTTCTTTTCTCTAGACTAGAGAACTTCTTTTTAATTGTCCATGTCATGGCCACCATGCATCAAAGGTAGGATCATTTTTTCCACTTATTTTCTGTGCTAGAAACCCAAATTCATATAGGAGGGGTGTTTAGGGTTGGGAAGAAGAGTCAGAGATTTGATCTGGGTCTTTGAATACACCAAGCCCAGACACTTCATACAATAACATATTCAGATTCAGTATGGCTTATTTCCCTTACAGATAGAGGATGGACTGACTGGGACTAGACCCAGAGACTTAAGCATCCGATGAAAGCTGCCTGAATAATTTTGCATTTTTGTTATTAAAGCAATATAGCACTACTTTTCTGGGACACTGTGGTCTCGCTTAAACATGTACAAACTGCTTAATTAGAGATTATAGCACTATTGGGAGAGAAAGCAAAAGTGATCATTTACATGATAATGTGAGCTGATAATTTAGGAATGATTCATTCTCATAAAAGTTCCAGCTCTACCATGTAAGTTTATTACTTCATCCGTATGGTGAAACAGAAGTCCCATCCAGAAAGTAAGGTCTTTTCCAAAGCAATCTTTTACTGGCTTTTTTTTCTGTGTGGTAGTAGACTGGCACATGACACGGTAAGAGTTCAGGGGGTGAGGACTGTCACAGCTCCCTTGCTGCTCTTTCTCTGCTCTGGGCTCTGGGCTCTGGACTCTGGCCTCTTCGCCTTGTTCACACAGACAGGGTTGTTGATGTGGGCACATTCATGGAGCAAGAGGACATTTGTGCAGGGAGTTCAAGTTTGGAATGGGGGACTTGACCGGATGAATTCTAAGTTTCCTTTCAACCCTGATTGTCTTCTGCCCTAACCAGAAGGTGGAAATGACTTCCAGCTGCAAGCACCAGCAGAGATCCAAACTAAAGAAAAATTTTGCCATGTGCCATTGGACAGAAAAAAAAAATAGTAACTGTGGTTGCACGTCAAATAGAGAGTCGAAGGCCAGACTCTTTTAGTCAACATTTTATTTTAGCTTAAAATAACTACTCAGTTTTTACAAGTCAGTTTTTGAAAGCAGACAGTTATGTTATAATCTTTCTCAGAAGATGAGAAAGGGATAGGAAATGTGGGCTTTTCCAAAAGCACATTTCCAAAGGTGAAAATTATAACCTCTACAATAAAATAAGTAAAGCTGATACGAGGTAAAATTGTATGATGGTTAAATATCCTACCCTATTTTTTTCAGATAGATAGATAATACATAATTAGATAGAGCCCAAATATATTTTCTAAATACATTTTAAGACATTTCTTTTTAATTTTTTTAGTAGCCTAAGTAATATATGACCATATGTCCTTTGTACTATCTTCTCTAGAGGTAATCATTGCTAACTTATTCTTGAATATTCTTAAATATTTACATAAATTTTGTGTCACAGTTTTCAATTTTATATAGTCAGATATGTCACTCTTTACCCCTATGGTTATAGTGTTTGATGTCAAAATTATAAAATCAGCCCCCTATCTTTTTTCTAGGACAAAATAGTTTTTTGTGTGTGTTTAAAACTTCAATCTACTTTTAATTTGCTTGGATAATATGAGATAAACATTCTTTTTTTTCTAAATGGGTATAATAAAATAGACTCTCCTTCCTTTACTGATTTGAAATGCTGCATCCATCATGTAAGCATTGCAATTGGGAGAGAAGGCATGACCTGCACCTTGTTCTGCTCCATTGGTCTACTGATCTATTCCTCTGCTGATGTTGTACAGGTGTTAGCTTCTTTGGGTTTTGTACTATATTTTTCTATATACTGGGAAAATCTTTAACCATTTTTAATAGATAACCTCTAATAAATTTTTCAGCAGAAATGAATTATCCCCACCTGAGCTAAGGTCTGGGAAGTGTTGGAAAATAGAGAGTGGAAAAAAAAAAAACCTGAAGTCCAAAGATCTTTCTCCCTCAATAAACAGAATTTGGTGGGTTGACTATATTTTCCAGTGATCTCTCTCTAGGAGATGTCCAGGTGACTGCCCAACCCCACTGGCAGACGGCAGGTAACAGAGCATCTGCACGGGCCAAGGATTGTAACCTTGACCAGACTCAGTCCCTCCCTTTAAGGAGTTCACAGCCCAGCAGGCACAGACACCCAGATGGAAAAGGGTTGTATTGCGATGAGAAGATGAACATGAGGTTAAAATTCCTGCCACCATCACCCAAAGGAAAAGCAAAGAGTCCTATCAGTGAATAATTCATTTAAGTAATGGGAAAGAGGAACAGTTTCCAGGAACTTTTAAGCAGGGAGAAGGCAGAAAGTAATTGAAACTCTGCCTAGGAGTACGTTACAAACCTCAAATGAAAGCTTCTTCATTTATTTCTCACCACATATTTCTCTACTGAAACAAATTGCTTTTTGAGAAAGGAGATCCCTATTAAAATAATGCTGCTTATTAAATGTTTATTATGTACCAGAAACACATACATACATGTGTGTGTAATTTTTAATTTATGATTACATATATGTGTATGCACACATGTATGTTATATGCATATGTACATATACGTCTTCATTTATTCATGACAGGCACCTGGGAGGTAGCGATCAAGCCTTTTGTTTAACTTTTGAAGACACTGAGGCTCAGCTACTCAGAATCATCACACTCTTACAGTCTCTCAGGCAATTACCACAGTACTCTGAGCCTCAGGCTTCTCATGGAGGAAACAGGGTCTATGCAAAGGACCATTGTGAATAAGTTGTGAGATCATAAATATGAAACATGCAGTGTGGGGCCTTGCACATAGAAAGGAATCAACTATTAAGTGGCCAAAAAGGACCTACATAAATAAAGTGATTCCCCTTGGACTTAAATCAAACACTACATATGTATTTAGGATGGGTTTTCTTAACTATCTTCTATAGCTTTAGAGGGAGGGGAGAAGGTCCTTGAGTAAAAGGAACAGTAAGTTCATCTAAAAAGGTCTTTACTCCAGCATTCCAACAGCTCAGCTTTACCTTCCAAACCCCCCAGTCAGGCCAATAGCAGTTTTCCAGAGACCAGATTTCTGACACAAGTACTAAGAAATCATGCATTTTACCGGCATGCTTAGTTCTAGCTGAGCCCACATCCAAACATAGAAGCCCGTGCCAACGCTCAAATGGATAGTGCCTCCACATCCCACAGAAAATCCCCACCTCTGATCCCCACAGTCAGTCACGGTGACTGAGAGACAGCCACACACCACAGGGATTCAGGATGCAGTTCTCCTTGAGCTGAGCCCAACCAGTGCCCTCTCACCTGAAAAGGGACAGAGTGAGTCCATCAGGAAGGGAAGTGACCCATTCAGGTCACAGTTTCATAACCTGGGCCTGTACTAGCCATTGAATAAATATTAATACTTGCTGGTTAATTAATTGGAGTGACAGCACAAGATGAAAGCTTGGTCACAGAACTTCCATTCTGCCATTCCTTAAAGCAAGAGGCCCAAAGAAAGTCATAAGATTTAAAATTGTTCATTATGACCTGAGAATCTTTTTGATGATCTCCTTTTCTAGACCTACAAAGAGGTGAAATTAAATCAGGCCTGTTTCCATATCAATACATTAAAAATTACTGGCCCAAATGTGTTATGGTGAAGGGTAAGGTTGGAATAAGAATAAAATGTCATTCTACTGAGATTTGGGAACATTTACCGAGATACTACATCTAAGAGTTACTCTTCCCTTTACTGTTCTCCTCTCTCTCGTTTGGTGCTAGAGGGTCACAGAGAGAAAGAAAGAGGAAAGAAGAGAAAATGGATATTTTTAAGAAGAGTGGGTAGAGCAATTTCATTTGTCTACTTGTCCCTCCTCTGTTTAAAAACAGAACATCTTTGTGGTTGATGTTGGATTTGGGAAAGGGAGGAGTTTTTTGAAATTACCAAATTGTCAATTTTCAAAAGTGAAAATTTTTTGTTTTATATTTATATTTTTAATTTCTGTCATAGCATAATATATAACATTAAATATAATCACATAAAAATTCAAGGGGAAGACTGAGGGGAAAATTATCTATTATCCTAATAATAATAATAATAATAATAGCTGACATTTATTAAGAGTTTTCAAATGTACCAGGGACTTCACCAAGAGCTTTATGCATTATCTTGTTTAATCTTCACAATACTATGATATAACCACCATTTTTATCTCCCATCTGTTGTTACAATTAAGGCAGACTAGTATAGTAACTTGCCCAGAGCGACACAGCTTGCAATTGGTGAGGACAGTACTTAACCCCAGAGAGTGGTTTCAGTGTCCAAGCCCTCAACCACCCTACTCTGTCTAACATTTTCATTCTTTTTAAATTAGAGTTAAAACTCACGCTGCACATAGAGTTTTGGAAGGGACTAGTATACTCTTTCTCCCCCAGACAGGGAGATTTCCTAGTCCCTATTTGAATGAAAGAAAAGACATGTCTACTAAGTATTTCAAAATGTTCTATGATGTTTCATGAGCCATTAAAAAACAAAGAAGATAAGATTAGTGACTGCAAACAAGTTACTTCATAATTTTGCCAAGGAAACTTGTAAAAAATGGTGCAATCTAGAATGGAGAGGAGGCTAATATCCCATGAAATCACCTTTGATGGATCTTCATCTAAAGTCGTTCTCATCCTCACATGGTCAGTCCCACCAATCTGAGTGCTCCCAGAGAAAAATCTCAGACTTCTCTGCACACAGTCAATATACAATGGCTAAAGTGATGAAAATTCAAGGAGTCCACATACATATAGATCTGCCAAAATGAAGCACCAACTGCGAATTTCACACCCCAGTCTTTGAATGACACTGATTGCCAGGTTTTCATTGCACTTCCCTTCTTCAGCATTCTTTTTTTTTTAGAACCATGAACCCTACTCAGGGAACTACAAGGTGTACATAAATGAGAAGCACATGGCTTCCACTCCCTCCAAAAACATCCCTCTTGCTCATCCCTGGATCTTTCCAGGAAAGGTTAGCAACCCTGTCTCTCCCTTGAAACCGGGGCTCTGATGTAGGACCTCGGGTATGCCAGTTGGCATGGTGAGAGGATCAGGTCTAGCCTTTCCCTACACCCTAGCTTCATTCACAGCAGCTCTGCCTTGATCTTTTTATATTTGGCAGTTCTATATAAAACTCTGGTTGAAAAAGGATTCTGCAGCTAATTTTGGGGGGTAAAAATTACTGAATTAGATGATCTCTAAAATCTGTTTCATTCCTATGCAATCTTTTTTATAATAATGCAATTCAAGATTGTATATTTCACACAAAGCCAAAAAGTGCATCCCCCTCACATCTGTAGCATACATTGTTTTTCACAGGCCTTTTCCCCTCTTTTGTTCTTTTTGCTTTTCCTGGCAATATTTATGAAGGGCCTGAATGATCTCAATCACATCAGCAGCTGTATATCATGTTCAGGCTACATAATTTGTGATCTCTCACTCTCAGCATTTTGGAAAGCATTGTTTGACCACATTATTTCAGATTCTGGGAAACCAAGAGTTCTAGACAGCACACAAAGGTATTAGTGATTAGCCTCTGCCTCCCTCAGAGGTGTGTTCACATCTGGTTTCCTAAGGCATAGGTTCATTGAGGACACAGACATCATTCAATGTTTATGTTCATCTCAGACTCACTTAAGGAATGAAACATGTGAAATGTGTCAAAATTAGGAGAGCTTGATACTCAAACTTCTGGAAAGGGATATCTGGATTTGCAGTTATCATGTAATATCATCAGCTATAAAGGGTTCATAGTGGTCTATGTATATTTTCCATAAATAGAGATGTTAATAAAGAAGTTTTTTTAAGTAGTATCTGTCAGCTTAAAATCTAGATAATGCTATACACCTGGCAGTTCAATGTTTTTTTAAAATATATTTTATTGATTATGCTATTACAGTTTTCCCAATTTCTCCCCCTTTGCCTGCCTCCATCTGGTATGCCCATTCCCTCCAGCAATCTCCCCCAACTTAGTTCATGTCCATGGGTCATGTAGAAGTTCTTTGGCTACTCCATTTCCTATATGGTTCTTAACATCCCCCTGTCTATTTTGTTCTTACCAATTATGCTTCTTAATCCCTGTACCCATTCTTTTAATCTCCCCCTTCCCCCTCCCAATTTATAACACATCAAGTGATTTCCATATCTATGATTTTGTTCCTGTTTTGCTTATTTGCTTAGTTTGTTTTTTAGATTCAATTAATGATATTTGTGAATTTATTGCCATTTTAATGTTCATCAATTTGATCTTCTTTTTTCTCATGTAATTCCCTTTAGCATTTAATATAATAATGGCTTAGTGATGATGAACTCCTTTAGCTTTACCTTGTCTAGGAAGCGCTTTTTCAGCCCTTCAATTCCAAACAATAGCTTTGATAGATAGAATAATCTTGGATGTAGGTCCTTGCTTTTCATCATTTTGAATACTTTTTGCCAGTCCCTTCTAGCTTGCAGTTTCTTTTGAGAAGTCAGCTGACAGTCTTATGAGAACTTCCTTCATAGGTGACTCTCACCTTTTCTCTTGCTGCCTTTAAAATTCTCTCATTATCATTAACCTTTGGCATTTTAATTATGATGTGTCTTGGTGTGGTCCTGATTGGGTCCATCTAGTTTGGACTCTCTGTGCTTCCTGGATGTGAATGTCTATTTCCTTCACCAAATTAGGGAAGTTTTCTTTCATTACTTTTTCAAATAAGTTTTCAAATTCTTGCTCTTCCTCTTCTCTTCTGGCACCACTATGATTTGGATGTTGGTACATTTAGAGATGTCCCAGAAACTCCTTAGGCTATCCTTGTTTTTTTTTTTTTTTAATTCATTTTTCTTTTTGCTCTTTTGATTGAATGCTTTTTTATTCCTTATGTTCCAAATCATTGATTTGATTCTCAGCTTCATCCCCTCCAGTCTCGGTTTCCTGTAGATTTTTCTTTGTTTCACTTAATGTAACCTTCATTTTCGCCTGGGTCTTTATTATGCTGTTGAAGTACCCAGTGAGTTCCTGGAGCATCCTGATAACCAGTGCTTTGAAGTGTGCATCTGATAGGTTGCTTATCTCCATTTTGTTTAGTTCTTTTTTTGGAGTTCTGTTCTTTCATTTGGGCCATATTTCTTTGTCTCCTCAATTTGGTAACTTCCCTCTGTTTGTTTCTATGCATTAGGCAGAGCTACTTTGACTTCCTGTCTTAGTAGCAAAGCTTATTATAGAAAAGTTTACCTGTAAAAGTTGTATAGGGTGGAGCCCTAGGTAATAGCCAGGGGCCACCCATGTGGCCCTGGAAGACTCTGAGAAGGGACAATGCTACTGCCTGGCCTCTGGAGTTTTGCCTGGGAGGAAGCTGTCTCTTAGCACTTGTCCTGTTGCCAGTCATTTCAATTTCTCCCCATATGCCACTGGTGTCCTTCCAGCTATTGCCCTGTGCTGAATCCCAGAGTGGGTGGGTCTTTGTGAGCCCTAAGTCCATTGTGGGCCCTTTAAGAGGAGTCTGAATCCCTGGACTGAGTGGTTTGGTCTGGGACTGAGATACCTCAGGAATGAGGTATCTCTCCCAATTTTTATCCATCACACATGGATGTGGGACCACCCATTCCATGTTTCTGTTCCTCTTCATGCCACTCCACCCCTCCATGCCTCTCTGCGCTTCTCCACGTCTGCTCCCCTCCTATCCATAGGGATGAATGTGGCTTCTTTAAGTCCTTGATTGTTGGACTTCCATAAAGTTTAATTTTCTGACAATTCTGAGTGATATTTGTTTTGTAGTCTAGTTGTAATTTTTGCTATAATTTTATGCAAAGGAAAGACATGTTTACCTATACCTCCATCTTGACCAAAATTGGTCGATATATTTTGGTAAACTCATTGTTTGTGCCTGTGTGTTTTGCTCCATTTAAGTCATCTGCAAGGTGTGGTACATAGACCATCTTTATTAGCATCATATCAGGGAGGTATTTTTGAGAGTGAAAGTTTCTACTGACTCAGAATCTCTACAAGAAGGTTTACCCTATTAACATGACCTGTGAGGCTTCTAGTACATACGAAAGTCCTTTTCTTTTTTCACGTGACTCTTTTTCTGCCATACAGCCTCAGTAAACATTATTCATGTGTTCCAAATGTTTTTCTTAAGATTTTATTTATTTATATTTTTAGAGAGGGAAGGGAGGGAGAAAGAGAGAGAGAGAGAAACATCAATGTGTGGTTGCTGGGGGACATGGCCTGCAACCTAGGCATGTGCCCTGACTGGGAATCGAACCTGCGATGCCTGGTTCGCAGCCCGTGCTCAATCCACTGAGCTACACCAGCCAGGGCTGTGTTCCAAATGTTTTACCCACCAAAGGTATGAGGTTTTGCATGTCCCTTTGCCACTCTTGTTTTTTAAAATAGGGGCTATAGAGTTGGGATGGGGGTGCTACAGATTATCTCTAAGGTACCTACCACCTCAAACTAGCTGTTCCTGGTGCTATTTGGGTTAACTTAAGCTTGGACGCCAGAGCAATTTATCACCTTAAGTGCATTTTAGTTTGAGCTCTTATCTACTAAATGGCATACATTCCACCTGGAGAAAGAGAAACTTTTAAAATATTTATGTACATATTTATGATGTGTAAAATGAAAAATGGTACATCTGGGTACAAGTACCAGAAATGAAAAAAAACTGTCTAATAAAGTAAGCAAACATGTAAGAAGTCATGTATTAACTGACGCAGTTCCTCCTAGAGGGGCAATCAAATGAGATCTATTTTGAAATCCACAATTAAATATACTGTACAGCCTAGCCAGAGAATACTGCATCAAAAGACATGATTTGGTCTTTTATGAGTTTGAATTTTTGTTGAATAAGTTAAGGTTTCTAAACTGATTTCTAAGTTTTTTGAGTCACTGATCTAAATTTTTCTCAATGGTCTATTTACTCTGAACATTTGGTGACAAACTTGCATTCTATTGATTTGACCAATGTTTATTTTTTTAACCAATGGTTATTTAATGTCTATAATACATCATGTTCTACTTCTTGAAATACTCTCAATCATCTTGTATTTCCAGAGAAACTGCCATAGATGGAGCTTTAACATCTCTTGTCTATTCCAATACCATAACTTCCCAAGAGGTCACTCTACCCATTTCAATACTTCTTCCACCCTAAATTCCTAAAATGCAAATATGATTATGTCACTCTTTTTCCTAAAACTCTTTATTGACTATCAATTACCTAGTAGGATAAAGTCCAACCTCTTGGACATGGCATACCAGATCATTCATTACCTGGCTAAGCCTGGAGCTTTGTATAGGTTTACCACCAGAGGCATTGAAAGTCCAATCACACTATGTTCTTTGAGAACCATGACTTTGAAGATGCTGTTCTCTCCTTCTAGAATGCCCTCTTTCCTCTCTTTTTACATACCCAATATGCATGGCATGTTTGGTTAATAGCAGGGAAACCACTAAAGCAAGAGCAAAGTAAACATGGAGAAGAATATTAGAAAATAAGGTGGGAGGTAGAAAACAGAAAATTATGTAAAACTTTATACTCTGAGTAAGATGGAGCCTCACTGGAGGGATCATAGCAAGAGTGACATGAAGTCTTTCATAATTTAACATACAGCTCACTCTGGTTGCTGTGGTGAGAATAGTCTGTGGGTGGGGGAAAAGCAGAAGTAGACAGAGCTATTAAGAAGAAATATACTAATCTAAACAAGCAATTATACTATGGGAACAGTGGAGAGAGTAGGAAGTAGACAGATTCAGGATATATTTTGAAACTAGAGCCAACAGAATTTGCTAGTAAATTCATGTTGAGCATGACAGAAAGAATACACCAAGAATGACCCCCCTAAGTTTTGGATCAGAGCAATTGGAAAAATGGAGTAGTCAGTCACTGAGAAATAGTAGGAAAAGCACATTTACAGGGGGTGGTAGCAAATTAGAAGTTCAGTTTCAGGTGTGTTGAACTTGACAAGGTTTTTAGACCCTCAAACAGAGCTGCCCTGTAGGCAGTTGGATATATAAGTCTGAAATTTGAGGGGAGGTTGCACCTAGAGAAATTAATTTGAAAGTTGTCAACCATAGACATTATTTAGTAGTGAGTATAGATATAAAAGAGGAATATGAACACATAAAAACACTAAAAAAAGATGAATGAATAAATGAATTATGCTGATTGAGATACCTACTTGCAGAATAAAGTGAATAATATGAAAGTCTTATCAATATCTTTCAAGGGATTTCGTTTGTCACTTTCTTCTCTTATGGAAAATGTTTTTGTTATCTCTAATTTCCAAGAACACACCATTGATGAAGTTTTTACTGGGATAATATAGAGATGATGAATATAATTATCTGTTTAACTATTAAATAACTCCTCTTCCTGTTCTTTACTTAGAGGTCACATATTTGCAAAATGAAACAAAAATCAATACATCAATATGAAACTGTCAGGTTTCAGATGGGTATCACAGCTAAAAGAAGTGTTTGGATGCATTAAAAATTCCTCACATCCTCACATGATGGTTTACAGTTTGCAATGTACTTTGTCATCTATTATGTCTCTTTGACTTTGACCCCATGACATCCATACAATAGGCAGGTGAGCATTGTTATCCCTGTTTCAAATCTGGAGAAACCATGGCTCAGGAGGTGAAGTCATTTACTAGAGTTGATGAATGAGCCATCCCAGCTTGCATCCTGTTAGTGCAACACTTGCCCGCTTGGATTCTACATGTCACCTCTCTGAGGAGCCCAAGGTCTACCTCACCCTTAGTTGCAGTCCAATAAGGCTTTTACAGGATAGCAAACACCATGAGTCCTTTTCCACTTCACATTTAAGACTAAGAACATAAACGGTCCTCACCAATACCATCCATTCAGTAGATCAGCAGTACTACATGTCTCAGATCTGGGTTTTATTATCAGAAACACACTCAGGCATGGAATCTTGGGCTTTCCCAAGTAGTACAGTATAAAATGATGACCCTGAGAATGTGTCTAAACTCACCTTCAACTCACACACCTCACCCCCTTGCCAGTCCTTGACACCTTTGTGCTTTAATTTGTACCCTCAGATCTGACCTCTCTCCATCATTAGCCTCCCATCTTGGACACTTACCTTTTATGACCCTAGTGTGTAAGTCCTACCCACAGACCCTTACATCCAGATGTAGATGATCTTATTTTAATAATCTCTCTTCAAAAACAACATCAGTGCAAAATAAGAATACCCTTGATTTTATAGCTGCTATACTTTTGGAATTTACCTATCCTATTTAAGTTGCACAACAGTTCTCACCAGAAAGCCATTGTTTTTCTATTTTACAAGTGAGAAAGCAAACTCAGAAAGACATGACTAAACTCCTGTGGTCACATATCTGCTAATAATTGGAAGAATTAACCTGTAAACCCCAATCTCTACTACTCAAAAATTCAAGCTCTTTTCTTTAACTCTGTACTACCACCTCGTCTTGTCACGACCCTATCCGACTCTCCATAAGACGACATCCACACAAGATAAATGGAGCTTTATTTTCCTCTCCAGATGAGGCCAGTTGCTCCTTTTTCTCCCTTAAAAGATCCAACAAAATTTTTCATGGTCTCCCATACTCTCTCCCCATATCCCCACCACCACCCGCCCAGGGATTGTCAAAATCTTGTTAAAATTAGCGAAGTCCAGGAATAAACCAGGTATCTTTACAACAGACCAACTGAACAGAATTTCCATGTGTCTGAAAGACAAAAGATTCTGTTTTATATCAGGCTCTAAATCTGTTTCTCAGATAGCTCCCATGAATCTGTACCTTAATCAAAAGATATGATTTATGTGAGAAACTTTTTCAGTTAACATATTTATTCCATTGTTTTCTTCAAAGCAAGGTTTCTATGTGGCATTTTGCTAAGAGGGGAGAAGAGGGTCAGTGGAGTTTCCATCCCAGTTCAGTCTTCTTAGGTGTGCCTGGCACTACTGTCCACACAGATAGTAGACATCTTGGGGACACTCATAAAAAAGCAGGGTTCGTCATGCAGTCCCAAGCTACCTGCCCTAAACAGGCACCATGGAGAGTAGTGTAAGTCACAAGCTGATATTCTTATACCTCTTGCTCAAAATAGATTTTTATCACATCATAAAAAGCTCCTCAGCCAGTTAGAAATCATTGTCTTGCAGAATCAATTTTGCAGGGCACTCCAAAACGTTATGTTTGATTGTGATGGTAATAGGTATGACAATACACAGTGTGGCTCAATAACCATTTCATTAACATCTAGTTTAAACTTTATTTCTGACATCATCATTATGAAGGAGGAATGGCCCAAAGGACACAGCACTGAAAAAAGTAAAACTCATTAAGTATGCAGGCATCTAAAAGCCACTTGCCTCTCCTGGGCTCCATTCTTTATGAAATGTGCATAATACTCATTTGGCACAGCCAGGTCCACTACATAATCAAAGGGAAAGTTTCCATTGGGATAATATTGGCATGCAAAGCATGAGAGTGGGGACAAAGTCACATTGTCATTTCCATTGCTGACACAGTGACACAACAAACAGTGTTCACCATGAACTGCTTTAAGACCCCTGAAGCAGAAATACTGGAGATGCTTGAGTACCACCATGTCAGTAATTTCACATAAATGTATTTGATTGATGTGCTGTTCACCACTCATTTTCTAGGCTGGGTTCCATTTGCTTAGGTTGTGTTTTACATGGTTATGGGTGAGGTACTTAAATACCGATTTTCATCTTTCCCTCTCTGATAAAAATTGACCCTATTTATAATCTCCTTGGCTGCAATTCCCTTTTTATGTTAGCTCTGCACTATTTCAAATGTGGAAACTTGAGGAGGGAAGGAATAACAGGAAGAGCAAATCATAAAGCTGTAACAAGACATATGGACCTCAAGTTTCTAATTAGACTCTAATACCAGCTTCATAATTTCTACAGGGCTCATATACATACGCTCATATTATTTTACCTTTTAGCTACACTCTCTCCATCTGAACCCGGAGAGTAGTAGTCCCAGGTTAAAACAAACAAAAAAAAAATGTTTGTTGAGATAAACTTGGAATGCATAGAGGACTCTGGATTTAAGTCCAATCAAGTGATAACTACACAGCAACACTTTTCTGAGACACAAATTATGTATAATTAAAGTCTGTAAAACACTATAGGACATGAATTGGAATATAGAGATAGAGTGATTGAACTACTTAAGAATCTGATAGATGTTCCATTCAGTCAGTCAGTCAGTCATGCTGGTAAGGAAACTTATTCCAGAGATACACACCAATAATATACCAGTTCATGAAGGAAAGACAAAAAGGGAAAGCTATAGTTATAGTAGAATTTTTTCATTAAACAGAAGAGAGAGAGAAGAAAGGAAAGGAGAAACCAACGTGAAACTGATTATACTTTAGCTGTTTTCAAGGCAGAATGCTAATATATCAAGGAATAAAACAGAAGAGGCCAGAATCAGAGGGAGCAGACTGAGCAGTGGGAGGGAGGGGGCAAAGTGCACATGTGCCTGGGAAACATTTGATCTGAGTTATATGGAGCCAAGTTGACGTTAAACATAACCCAGGAAAAACAGAACCGTGAGGGTCTTGTGAGTCAGGTTAAGGAGTGTGTACACTTTCCTCTTCGTTAGTTGTTTGTAATTCCGGCAGCACATTACACTTGAGGAGCTCCCAAAATATACTCAGACCCCATTCTCAGAGATTCATTTGATTTGAGGAAGGTCCAAAGTGGCAATTTTTAATGCTACCCAGTTACAGCTGGGGCCGAACACTACCTTACAGGGGTGGAGTTATGCCGAGAATATTTAAGCAGCGAAATGTCAAAGTCAGTTCTGTGTGTTAGAAAGACAAGTCTAGCAGATGTGTGGAGAATTGACGGGAAGAAGTAGAAACAAGGTGGGGATTAACACAGTCCGTTAGAGAGCGGTGGCGTTCAAACTGTGGTTCACCAAAACTCCTCCAGGGTTTTATGGAACTTTTGCAAGGGTTATAACACATTTGCTTTCAATTTGTTTCTGAAAACGTTTGTTTAATTAATGTTAAAAAGGAAAATTGACCCCAAAATTCAATCTGATATAAATCAAATTTTAACACATCAGCAACGGTTGATTTTATGTTTCTAATTTAATTTAATATTCTTTTGAGATTTGTAATTGGCAAATAGTCTGGAATTACATAGCAAGCCATTTAAAAGTGGGTGGGGGAGTCACTAGGCTTATAGGAGTGCTTAAAAGTAGCATACAACATTGGCTACTAAGGGTGAATGGCCATCCACAGCCCCAGATTTCAAATATGTGTTTTCTTCAAACTCATCTTACATATTGTCTTCTTTTTTTGTATGTGGCAAAATAAATATAAGAAAAAAATTACCTTCTTAACCATGTATAAGTGTACTGTTTAACAATTGCTGTTTAGCAATGTTGAGTATATTCTCATTGTTATATATGTAATCTTCAAAAGTTTTTCATTTTGGAACTGAAACTCTATTCCCATCAAATAAGAACTTGCTATTCCCCCTGCCTCCATCCCCTGGACACCACCATCCTTTCTGTCCCTGTAAGTTCGACTACTCTAGATACCTCATATAAGTGGGATCATATACAATAGTATGTGTCTTCTGGTGACTGATTAGCTACTTCACTTAACAATGTCTTCAAAGTGTGTCCATATTGTATCATGGTGTAAGAATTCCTTCCCTTTTTTAGGCTGAGTAATAATTCAATACATACAATTCCACTATATGTATAAACTGCATTTTATTTATTTGTTTGTCTGTTGGTGAACATTTTGGATTATTTCCACTCTTGGCTACTGTGAATAAGGCTATGCGTGTGGAAGTACCACATTTTTTGGACTATAAGATGCACTTTTCCTCCCCAAATTTGGGAGGAAAATGGAGGTGTGTATCATAGTCCGAATGTAGCATACCTGACTCGCTGTGGTGGAAGGGGGAGAGTTGGTGGTGGAGTGGGGTCACAGGTTATTAAATATTTTACCACATTTTTTGCTTTAAAAAATTTTTTTTCTTATTTTCCTCCTCTAAAACCTAGGTGTGTCTTATAGCCCATGCATCTTATCGTCCAAAAAATATGGTATCTCTTTCAGGCCCTGCTTTCAATGATTTTGGATATATACCCTGAAGTGGGATTGCTGGATCCTATAGTAATTCTAGTTTTAGTTTTTAAGGAATACATTTATTTTTAATAAGTAAAAGCTATACATTGGAAAATAGATTTATTGTTTTTTAAAAATCAGCTTTATCCACTTATAAAATAGAGTCCCACATAAGAATTTATTTGGAAAAGTTGGGAGGTGAGAAGAATATGCTCCAAGAAAGAGAGAGAGAGAGAGAGAGAGAGAGAGAGGGAAGTGGAGGGGGAACCACAGAACAGGACAGAGATGATGGGAATGGCAGGCAGGAGCAGAAACAGATCAGAGAGATTAAGAAGATGATTGTGTTAAGGTCTCTGGAATCTCCTCAACTATGCCCTATGCTTCAATGACTATGGTCCTGTAGAGGATCCTGGGATGAATGAAAATAATACAAAACTCTGGAATTCAGAGTCTTGAAGACCATGACTGTCCCTCTGGCTAAAGGGTAAGCTTCCATAAAAATTATAGAGAAGGGAAAAACTGCACTATTTTCCCAGCCTCTTCTCAGTAGGCACTGTCTTTGTAAGTCACAGGGTAAAGAAAGTGTACCGAGAACGCCCTAAGTTTCCTTGGGCCTTGTCTTCCCCTCTGGTGCACCAAAATTTACAGCACCACAGTGAATTCCACATTGTGCTTTGAAAAGTTTACTTAAATTTTATATATCGGTAGAGAAGCTTCTATCAGAAGTAGTGAAGAACTAACAGCGGTACTCTCAAGCAGTTACTTCAGGCCAGAATAAAACAAAGGCGCAACAAAAGGAAGTCACTATGCAAATATAAGGCCAGTAATTGCCCACCCACTTTAGTAGCCTTGGCAAAAAAAATGGAAGGGAGTAGTTGACTTGACAGTTTTCGGCCAGGATGAGTTTTGTGAACGCTCTCTAATTAATAACAGTCTTCTGCATAGTTTTTCATCAACAGGCTTAATGACTGTCATAAGGTGGCTGGGGGGGGGAGGAGGGTGTAAGAAGAATGGCTCAAGAATTACACCCTGGTCACAGCTCAGATGACTTTAACTGGTATGGTAGGGGCCTAGGGGCCTGAAGTGCGGGGTGAAGTGCAGGTTCAGGGAATTTGAAAAATCACCAATCTGGAGTAGATACAGTCTGGGGTAGATAGAGAGCAGCATGAAGCCAGAGTAAAACAGGGCTCAAATTGAAATGATTCACCCAAAAATCCTTTTGGTATGTTCATGGAATAATCCTGGTTGCCAAGAGAGCTTTGATGAATAGAACAAACATGATCTAAACCCCCAGGGAGGTTCTAGAGGATGTGACAGGCAAGTGATCAATAATTTCAATAAAGGGGGCCAATATAAAAGAACAGTTGCCACAGAGTACTGTGGCATGCTTAGGATAAGCTCCTACTGGAGCTCTGATGGAGGGTCTCCAGTGAATGAGGTGTCTAAGTAGAACCAGAAGCACGAGGAAAAGCCAGCCAAGTGAAGAGGAGTGGGTTTCAGCCAGAGGAAGCAGCACACATAAAGGCCCTGTGGCAGGACAGAGGTTGGCATGTTGAGCAAAGGACAGCAGTGCAGTAGAACAAACATGAAGTGAATCAGGCAATGAAGCCAGTAAGGCCCTCACACTTTAATGAACACCAAGCCACCTGCAGGGCTCATGAAAGTGCAGACAGATACAGCTGTGGCTGCCCCCAGAGTTTATGATGTTTTAACTTTGGAGAATTTATTTGCATTTCGGCAAAGCTCTCAGGTGCTGCTGATGCAGCTGATCTAGGGACCCAATACTAGGAATCAATAATAAAGAGAATACAGTGCAGTTGGACATTGAAGGGGGCTATAAGCACATGCCCACCACCCCCAAAGTGGCCATTACAGTAAGCAAGATAGTGGCAGCCTGGAATGGGGGTGAATAGGGATAGGGACAGTAGAATTGGCAATTCTCAATGACTAACTGCGTGTCAAGTGAGGCATTCACAGAGTGCAGTCAGAAGGATTGTGTTACTCCCTGAGGCAGGGACAAAGGGAGCAGCCCATCTGGGACAGAATTTAGGTCCTGAGGGTGGTGCTTCTGAGTCATATAAGTAAACAGTGATAATCAAGTGGATGTTATTTCGACTGTATGTATCAAATGTATGGAAAGTAGGTAATCAAATGCATGCTTTTTAGGAGCTAAACTAGGCTCTAGATGCAGGCTAAGGACCTGGGAAATAGGACATAAGCATGAAGATAGAAATTTAATCTGTAGAAATGGCCTGAAGACGAGAATGTGTAGAAAAGAAAAGAAGAAACCCTAGGAAAAAAATACTGAGAGGAAAAAATAAGCAAAAAAACAAAAAATCATGAAAATTTGGGCAGTGGGCTAAGAGAACAAAGTAGACCAGAGAGGCAATCAGAAGTGCCTAAGAAATGCAGCAAATAGAAGAGTTTCCAGCAGAGCATCCTCTACCAATGCAGAGAAGACAAAGACCAGAAGGTCACCAGCACCTGCCCGCTCTAGAAAGCAGGAGCCGTTGTGAGCTTTAGGGAGGGGGCTTTCATTGAATAAGAACAGTACATAGATTTAGTACCAGGCTGATGGATCCATACCCTGTGCGGTGAAAAGTCTATTGTGAAAAGAAAATTCTACTGCTGATTCCTAGTTTAAGCATTTTCATTCTATGAACAGGGATATTTGAAAATCGTGTCTATGGGAAAGCAGATGCAGAGGCTGGTCAGTGAAACTGGCATTGCACAGGTACTGGTCTGCAAGGACGTGACTATGACAGAGTTCAAGGCCCCGGAACAAGAGTTCTCCCACAGAGGGGACCCCGAGCCGTCCCAAGGCAGCCGTGGCAGCCTTTCTCTGGAGGAGCTCAGCAGGCTAACCTGACAGCTACGTTTCTGCTCACTCCTTCCTTTGGGTACATCTAGTTTCTGCTCTTTTTTTCCCACCTCACCTCAGTGTACCCTCATCCTTACCCAGCCCTCCCCAGTAGTCTCAGCCCTCTGGGGCAAAGCAAACATGAGTGCTAAATGTAAGTACCATTTGGGGGTGAGATAAGTAAGCCATAGGACAGATGTACACTGGAATAAAAGGTCACAATAACATGGGGACACATATATGACCAAGAGAAACTATAAAGTTAATTCTAAAATAAAGATAATAATGCCACAAACAGAGGTTAGCTGAATATCATTCAATACAGAACCATACTGAAACAAGATTAAACCCAGGGGAAGAAAGCACCATGTAACCTAGAACCATAAATATTTTATGCATACATCCAGCGGCACTTTGAAATGTCTGAAATTCACATCACTTTTATCTTATAACCAAAGTTTACTTTGATTTTAGTTCACACATTCAAGTGTGATTTTCTATGTTTTATGGATATATTTTTTTACTATTTTTTGTTTTTGTTTTCCTTGAAGAACTTGAGTTTTTTCAATTATAATTGGCATTCAGTGTTATTTTATATTGATTTCAGGTATACATCATACTGGTTAGACAATAAGATAATTTACAAAGTTATCTCCTTGATAATTCAAGTACCCCAGCACCATGCATGGTTATTGCAATATTATTGTCTATATTCCCTGTGCTGAACTTTACATCCCAATGACTATTTTCTAACTACCAATTTGTACTTTTTAATCCCTTTGCCTTCTTCATGTAGCCTCACAGTTTGTCTTCTGCATCTGTGAGTCAGTTTCTGTTTTTTGTGTTAATTTTGTTCTTTAAATTCCACATATTAAGTGAGGTCATATGGTATTTGTCTTACCCTGTATGACTCCATTCACTTAGTGTAATACTCTCTAGGTTTATCTATGTTGTCACAAGTGGTAAGGCACTTTTTTTCGTGTAGTATTCCATTGTGTAAATGCACCACAGCTTTTTTATCCACTCATCTACTGGTGGACACTAGCACTGTATCCATACCTTGGTGATTGTAAATGATGTTGCAATGAACATAGGGGTGCATATATTCTTTTGAATTAGCATTTTGGGTTTCTTCAGATATGTTCCCAGAAGTGGAATCACAAGGTCAGAAAGCAGTCCCATTTTTAATTTTTTGAGGAAACTCCATATTGTTTTCCATAGTGGCTGGACCAATTTTCATTCCCTCCAACAGTGCACAAGGGTTCTCTTTTCTTCCCCATCCTTGCTGGCACTTGTTGTTTGCTGATGTATTGATGATAGCCATTCTGACAGGTGTGCAATGATATCCCATTTTGGTTTTAATTTACATTTCTCTGATGATTAGGGAAATTGACAACCTTTTCATATGTCTGTTGGCTGCCTGTATATCCTCTTCGGAGAAATGCCTATTTAGGTCCTTTGTCCACTTCTTAACTGGAATGCTTGTTTTGTTTTGTTTTTTGGTATTGAATTATATGAGTTCTTTGTAAATTTGGATATTAACTTCTTATCAGATGTATCATTTGGCAATATCTCCTCTCATTCAGTAGGTTATGTTTTCATTTTGTTGATGTTTTCTTTGCTATGCAAAAACTTTTAGTTTGATGTGGTCTCGTTTGTTTATTTTTTTCTTTTGTTTCCCTTGCCAAAGGAGATATAAGTATTAGAAAAAATCTTTCTAAGAGAAATGTAAGAGATTTTACTGCCTATGTTTTCTTTTAGGAGCTTTATGGTATCAAGTCTTATATTTAAGTCTTTAATCCATTTTAATTTATTCTTGTATATGATATAAGAAGGTGGTCTAGTTTCATTTCTTTTGCCTGTATCTGTCCAATTTTCCCAATATCATTTATTGGATAAACTGTCTTCATCCCACTATATGTTCTTGCCTTCTTTGTCATATACTAATTGACTATAAAGCTGTGGGCTTATTTCTGGGCTCTCTGTTCTGTTCCATTGGTCGGTGTGTCTGTGTTTATGCCAGGGCCAGACTTGTGGATGCTTGTGAAATGAACTAAAGAAGTATAAATGTGATTCACAAGTTCAGGCTGACAATGTTTGATTTTTAAACTTAGAGAAATCTAGAAAATTTCATTTTAACCAAATCCTGCTAGTTTTTACCTTACTAAATCATCTATCTGATTCATCAGTTACTAATGATATTTATTTTGAAATTGTTTGCCTTGTGAGAAAGCCCAGAATCTTGTCTTGCTGCTGGCTAAGTTATCTGACACAAAGTAAATCATTTGTCTATCATTCCTAGTGAGTAAAATCACTCAGTTTGATTAGATGATCTCTAAGGTCCTCATTAGCCTAAGAATTCTGTAAGCATGATGTATTTATTCTATTGATAACTCTAATATAATGGCTCATGACCAAGAGTCATCAGGTTGACAAAAGCTTAGACATTATCAATTCAACACACTTGTTTTACTGATCAGTAAAAAGGGGCCCTGAATGATTTAATACCCTGCCTACTGTCAAGTAGCTTTCTAGGACCAGATCCAGAGTCAAATTTAGGACCCGCATTATGCCCACTGTAGCACATGGCTATTGCAGGCGGGTGAAGATGACACCAGGGACTGAACATAGAAACGCAGTGGTGAGTCAGGTTTATGGGAAGGGACAGTACAATTGCAAATGAGATGCATTTCCTGGAAGAAAGATCTTTTGACTAAGTTCTAAACAATTTGAAATGTATATAATAGCTGAGAGTAAGTGAATAATTAGTTAAGAAATTAAAAACAAGAGGGATTGTGGATGAGTATATTATTGCATTTTTGAAACTAATGTTTGTGTGTTCACAATGCCTTCAGAACCTCTTCAAATCTCTGGTCACAACACCCTGCTAACTTCCTATTCTCAAAGTGCCCAGATTTCAGGATCACAATTATAGCTATGTGTTCCTCACTCTTGGCAATGGAGGTACTTCATTTCAGTTGAAAATTTATATATAAGACTTCCATGGTAGAAAATAAAGTTAATGCAACTACCACTTCAGTTAGTATCACTTCTTCAGGGTTGGTGCAGAAAATGTGTGTGCGTTCATGTTTCAGGTTTGCTACTTGATTTATCGACAAACAGTGAAGACAAAGAAATCATTCATAATTTCTGAGGTCAAACTAGTAAATATCTAACAGGAGTAATTTCCTACTGTGCTCTGGTATTTTGTTAACACAATCTTTTATAAACACAATTCCCTTAAAAGCTTTAATGAAAAGAGTAAATCAATGTGCATGGGATCCACGTTCCTGCTCAGCTGGCAGGAATGTCATTTCCGTGGGAGTTCTAAGGTTCTCCTGGAAATAAAATTTTAATGTGGATGTGGTAGGAGACCCAGGGAACACAAAGGGACTAGGAGAGTTTGAATATATTGGGTCCATATTATGAATCGTTCTAAACAAATATAAAAATTTATCCTGAGGAGAAGTAAGATTATAGATAGTAACAGGATATAGAGGTTCAGAGGGAAGTAAGAAGAAAATAGACAAGATTAGGAAATTAAATTCAATCTTCTGAAAGAAAACAAAAACAGCACAAATGTTTGCAGGGGAAAATAGGACGTTTAAGAGATTTTTGACCCAAGAAGACTTTTATAGTCTCACCCACAGGCTGGTAAAAATCATGTGATGTGTTAGGACATAAAGTTGAAATGCTCAAATTGTCTCTGTTCTCTAGTTAAAATAGCCCTGAAATATATCAGGGGGTCTCAGAAAGAAACCAAATTATCTTCTAGAGGACAGGCCCCTGGTAGTACAGGCTTCCCTTGCTAGGTGAGTGTTTTAGGGACCCATCTGTATCAGTGTACTAGCTGGCATTGTTGTAAGAGGCTGCTTTTGGCTTCAGTGAATTATTTTTGAAGATGCTTTCAACACATTTGCCTATTTCATAATGGATGATTTACGAGCACACCTGCTCAGACCACTGTGAGTGTTCAGCAGTTTTTGACTAAAAACAGCATGACCCCCATGCCCAACCATCCCTATTTACTCGATCTCCCCCAAGGGATGAAAAAAGTTGTCAAAGGGAAATGTTTTGCAACTGTAGAAGAGGTGAAACAAAAAATGGCAGAAGCACTAAAAACCATCAAAATCAACGAGTTCAAAAACTATTTTGAGCAGTGGAGAAAATGTCTTGATAGGTGTATTACATCAAATGGAGAGTACTTTGAAGGTCACTGAAGCTTAAACATGTGAGAATAAACACACAATTTTTTATAAATAAATTTAGTTTTGGGGTCTCTGCTCACATGTAGGGCTGGTTTTATCATCCCCATTTCATAGATGGAAATATAGAAGATGAGAAAGTTGCAACCTCCATGTATGCAGCTAGAAAAAATGTCAACAAGCAAATAATAGCTAGATGCAATAATAGAATTATGAGTGATTCTCATACTTTTCTATATGCAGTCTTTAAAGTTTTTTTAAAAAACTAATTTTCTGGCTGGCATGGTCTTGGATGGCTTCATGGAAGATAACATTGGATACAATCCTTGGAAGATAGATAGGACTTACCCACATTGAGACTGGAAACAGAGGGAAGAGGGATGCATTCCAGGCAGGGAAGAGTGAGGCAAGATTGGTTGAGAGTTGGGGGCACGTGAAAGGAAGTTGAGATAGAAAAGACCCCCAACAGGTAGAAGCCAGTTCGGAACTATTACTACATGCTTGGCTACGGAGTTTGGAGTTTGACAGACAGCGGCAAACTTTTGAAGGTATTCTGTTCGGTAAGGCAGTGCCATGGCCAAAGGAGAGCTTTAGGACTTAACCTGCCAGTTAATACGAAAAGAATGGAAGGTGCAACGGAGTGCAGACAGGAAGAATGATTACAAAGTCATTGAAATAACTTAGGACTGAGATAATGGGGCTGTAGTTAGCACGCTGGCAATGAAGATGCGGAGGAAGGGACAGACAGAAAAGTCCCCTCCTCACCTCACCTGCTTCTCTGGCTCCAGCCGCACTGTTTGCAGCCGCTCCGGCTTCCTCTCTGTTCCTGGAAGGAGCGAAAGGCCTTCTTGTCCAGGGTCCTTACAATCCTGCTCCCTCTGTCCTTCTCTTTCTAAAACCTTTGTTCTTATTTTGTCCTTTGGATCTCAGCTTAAATATTTCTTTCAGGAGTACTGTTCCGTCTCTTTCAGCCAGTCTAGACTACAGCTTCCTTAGTCCCAGGTAGCATCTTGTACTTTTTCTTCATCACACCTCTCATAGTCAATAGCTATAAATTAACATTTATTGTGGGTTTGTGATGTTAGGTACTGTGTTACTTCTTTACAAGTTATCCCATGAAGCAGATACTAGTATTATCCGTGTTTTCCAAGTGAGGGAAACAGAGGGTCAGAGAGGCAGTTACCTGTGTAGTGTGGGAGTGGTTGCTCTCACCCAGCAGATGCCCTAGATCATATATGGAGGGCAGGGGCATTGATATAGTGATTATTAGCGTGACAATAGAATATAGGATCAAACTTACTGTTTTATTTCTTGGTTCTGCTACTTACTAGCTGTGAAGCCCCTAAGTAAGTTGTTTAATCTCTCTAGACCTCAATTTTCCCATTTGTAAAATGGGATACTATTATTGCCTCTCACAGAGTTGTTAGGAGGATTAAATGGGTTAAAGATTTACAAGGAGACTGACGCATAGTAAGAATCTGTTAACTATTATTAGTTATGTGATAATTTGTTTAAAAACTGCCTCCCTATCAATTCTGTAGCAGCAGTAACTGTCCCTAAGAGGTGGAGTTCATGTGTGCCACTGTATTGCCAAGTGCCTAGTGTAGTGCCTGGTCATGGTGGCTGCTTGGTAGATATTTAAACAAATCAATGAACAAATGAAAAGCTGAGTGTAGAGAGCTTACCACCTAATACCACCGCCACGCACCGAGCACTTTGAAATTTATGAGGTATGTTTCATCATTATTTTGTATAATTCTAACCACAAACTCAAAGGAGGCTGAGAAGGAACTATCATTATTTTACCTTTGAGAATGTTGAGTGTCAAACAGTTGCTTTCTCAAGGTCATGTGGCTCATAAGTGGTAGAGCCAAAAGTGGAACTAGCTCTCTGATTGCCTGAGGCAACAGGGCACCTTAAAGTCAACCCAGGGGAGAGTTATCGTACCTGGGGTTAAACCAATCACACAGACAGCGCTGTTCTGAGTTGCCCCAGCTGGAAGCCCTGGCCTTGCAGTGGCTCCTGAAAACCTCTCTGAGTGCTGCCTCAGCTTTGTTCTGTATCCTTTCCTGAGTCACCTGCTGGTCCCTCCTTGCCTGAGCACCCCTTTCTAACCCTGCTGCTTACCCCAAGTCTGACTGAGGACAGCATCACAGACCAAGCCTGACACCAACGTAAAGGGCTTTAATTACACGGTAACAGGACACAAGACTGATTCTTTCTTGGTTGGATTAAGAAAAAAGAAATTGAATAAATTAACTGGGTTATAAGCCTGATTAACCAGAAGAATGGTTGTCACCTTAAAACAAACAGTCAATAGAGGAGATGTGCATTTGAGAAAGCAGAATCAATTCAACTTCAGGCATGTCAAGTTTGAGACACCGATAAGGACTCCTAAGGGAGCAGTGGATAGCTAGCAACTGGAAGTGGGAAAGAACTGTAGGAATCGTGTGTGCAAAAGGAATGGTGAAAACCAAAGAACCCAAATCCTGCCCGACATCACTTACTGCAGGACTTTTCAAACTGTGCTCCTCGGTGTGTCGGTATCCTGTAAAGGGGCATTGCCAGCCTCAGGGCCTCAGGCCCTGCTTCAAACAGCATAGAACCACATTCATCTGATTAATATTGAATTTCAGCATCAGAGTTTGTCCAATAAAAAATTGCAGCTACAAGAAAAGTTTGAAACACTGGCTTAGTAGGTATTCTTTCTCTCTGTTCTGCTGCCAGTGCCTCTTACAGCATCTCTGCCCCTACAGGATAGATGGACGTCAGGGAAACCTCGTTAATTTGAATTTAGTTCCGATAGTGAACAAGCACTGGGCACCAGGGACTCTAACTGAATAATACTCAGGTGACTCGAGTGTGATTTAGAAAATATTTTGGTGTCCTAGTCTGGTTCCAGTTCAATGAATCGGTTACAGGTTCAAACTGGTTCACTAGGGTTTAATTTTTTTTAAACTTAGTTTTAGTTTAATTTCTCTAATGAGTAGAAAATAATAATGTTTGGATTTGATTTAAGGTTCAGCAAGCTCATGTATTTCACTCCAGATTTTCACTCCTCTGCACCAACTCCCCTTTTGGAAAAGTGCCCTATAGATATCTCCAAATCAATCCTGCTGGACTCATTCAGGGCCCACATAAAATGACATGACATGACATGACATCCATGGTGTTGCAGTGTTAACCCCAGCTAGCCCTTTCCTTGAGGTCTGTGAAAGTTGGGAATCTCACAGAGAGAACACCTGCCCAGGAGTTCTCCTGAGAGAAGGCCCCAGATCACAGGACACCCAAAGGACACCAGCACCACAGGGATGAGAAATTACATCAGACACAGCTGCCACTTCAGAGCCTCAAGTTTCCCGTGGATTAGCACCTACTTGTTATTTCTGTCTGGGCTCAGTTCCCAGCTGTTAACTCAGGGCAGGCCCCCATCCTCAAGGGACTTGAACAACAGCAGGGCAAATTTAAACTGCTGTGAGTACTCCAGCCAGCTCTCCCTTAATCAAGCCACAGAGAATTAAAAAACATAACAAAACAAAACCTGCTTCCAGTGTATCTACTTCTTTTTATACCTTGATTGCTTGATACCCAACTCACAAAGAACTCAATTTCTTTTAATGTTTATCATTATTGCCTTAGATTTTTTAAAGCAAATGCAAAATTCATTTTTGCAGCTGCAAAATGTCTGTGCTACAATATCTGACTAAAGACAATTTCACTGTGGAAAATGTGTGATGTTGCCTGGAGTTAATTTTTCTATTTTAAACATACTCATTGAGACAGTATATCATTTATCCAATGTGATTCATCCACTGTGACCTCTCTATGCATAATTTGCATAATATTTTTAATTGGGGGGATCTTAGAAAAATTCAAACAGCTTTTCATTTTCAAACCTATACTAAAATCTCTATCAGGAGCATAGAGAACAGAGGTTGCCACAAAGGATGCTGTGCATTATTACAAGGAATGTGAAATGCAGGAGAGAATGTAGGACCTGAAGTCAGACAGCCTCGGGTTCAAATCCCAACTCTCCACCTACTTGTTAGGTGAACTTGGGCGAGGCACTTAGTTTCTCTGACCCTACTTCCTCTTCTGCTAAAAAGACTATCATGAGGATTTAAAAAGATACTGCGCCAACAGATGTGGCACACAGAATATGCCCAGTACACATTCGTTCACTTTCCCACCCTTCTCAGATAAGTTAGGGGTCATTTGTTCACGTTCCTCATCTACTATCAGCAAAAGATAAATAAAACCTTAAAATGACTCACCCTACAAAGTGAGACTGGATTTTATCCCAGGACACCGCTGAGGAAAATGCAAAGTAGTGGAAAATGTTTCTGTGGAAACTTCTACTGCTGGCAGCGTTCGCTTGGGCAATGTAAGAGACCTTGCAAAAAAAGGGAAGGGGACCTGGAATCAAAGAGACTTAAATTTGAACACCAGTTATGCCATAACTGATTAAATGTCAGACCTGAGCAAGTTATTTAACATTTCTGAGCATTTGTCCCTCATCCATGAAGTAAAAATTATAATGAAGTCTCCCACACACAGTTATGGGAAAGATGGAACAAAACAATGTAATGAAGTATTATACCTGGTTCATGGTGAGCATTCCACACGCGATCATTATTACTGTGGCTGTGTTCCCTCACAGTTACCAACAGTGAAATCCAAGATTATAAAAGCAATTTACAACTGCTATGTCTCTTTTGTAAAACAATGAAGTAAAATACTATTAATACCATCTTATTGATTGCCTCATTAAGGTTTAAAAACTTGAGTTACCTAGGTTATTTACAAACTTTGAGGGTTATTTCATCCTATCTGTATCAAAAGCCAAAGCTTCTGAAGTACCGAGAAAGGAAAGCTGAAACTCTGTCTCCACTCGTGATGACTCTGATCTTTCAGTAGTCTGGTGATGTTTTCCCTGAAAGGTACAGCTACATGGAAAATACTGAAATCAACTTTTACTATGTCATTTCATGAATTTTGTCTTTGAAAGTAATGTAAAGTCTGACCGTATAGCTTTAAATATCCACGTATGGAGTTACAACAGAATGTCCTAGTAGGAAATGTTTCCGTCCTGTTAGGAGCTTCATCACTAGACTGATGCTGAAACTCGAAACCCTTAGTCTTTTTTTAAGGGGTTTTCACATTTGCTCTCTTAAGTGCACCAGAAAAATATCTCATTTTGATTTATTTCACTTTGATAGTAACATTCTGTCATGAGCATATGATACAGTCTTTCCTATAAGTCAGACAGGCAACTGCTCGGCTAATTGCCTGCTGAGCAGCCCCGCACCGAGGAACAAACAAGAGTCACACACAGTAACTAGGCTCTTCACTCAGTTTGTATTGAATTCAGGTTTGCTCAAAGTAGATCAACATACACAAATATCCTCCTCACATGCTAACAATCTAAGAGAATTATAACACATACACACAGCAATCAACGGGGGTAACAAATCTGAGTCCCAGAGTCTCAGTCTGTGGGTCCAGGAGACAACACAGTGGGCAAGGGAGTTGTCAGCGTCTTGCAAGGAAGGATCTCCAGAGCCAGGTGGGCAGCATGGCAGTCCAGCAGGGCAGAGCCTCCGGTGGCCGATGGCAAGGAGCAGCACTGTGGTGTGTGGAGCTCGGCTATCTCAGCAGTGGTCTGGAGAACCTGCCTCAGTTATACCTTGAAAGTGATGTACTCCACCCTTCTGGGTCTTTTGATAAATATCTTGGCACCCTTGATGCAAAGTGGGGAATTTTCCAAGGAGTCTACCTGGGGGTGGTCCCGCTCTGCAAACACAGCTGTTCTGGTCACATGTGCAGATATCTTAGATGGATCTCCTTGGCAGATGTGTCTAGTGTGACTTAGGTAGTTTCCCTCTTGAACCGAAGTGTCATGACTGGCTGACAGCCATCTTGGTTGACATAAGCGACTCCATTTCGTTTTATATACTTCATGCTATTTTGACTGGATTAATAGCATTTTATTGGTCCTGCTCTCCATACATTTTCCAGGAAACAACTTTTTCCCTGAAAACCTTTCGTTAACTTTATCTTATCAGGATGGCCATTTGATTTAAGGTTGAAGTTGGAAAATAACAGACCTGTAGCTGTTGATTATGCTGCTCTATCTCCACTTATATTTTATGAGCCATTCCAACCCTAATTATGCTAATTTGATAACATTGTATTTGAATTAGTTGTTGCTTCTCAAAGACCAAGAATGATGTTATGAAGATACCTCTGAGTACAATCAGGTATTCTGATCTTGTATTTTAGTCACTGATTTTCCAAAGAAAAGCCACGAATAGAAACTTTAATAGAGGAAGAAAAGTGAAACTCAAAATCCAGAAACTGCTGAAAAGGACAGCTGTAACTACATGGAAGCAGCCAGTATGGACCTTCTGGCCAATGTCCATGAGCACAAATTAACCCTTTACCTAGTTTTAGTTAAGAAAACAGCTTAGCCCTAAATTAACTATATAGGATCTTGCTCCACATTTTTAACGTTTAAAAAACGCATGCCTACAATGTGAGTTTAGAGCTAAATCATCCTGTGACTCATACAGCCACCCTCTTCCCAGCCTTCTCCTGGCACCCACCACTGTGAGCACCCCTTTCCTGGATTCTATGCCAATGCTTAGCGCTGAGAAGAGGATGGAACGTGAGCAGTCAAGAGCACTTGGCTTTCCTGCGAATACTAGAATCTATTCCCAATTGATTTTGTCAATAAATATTTCTTGAAAAGGAAACCTGATTTGTGCCAAGGAAAGCGCATTTAATTTATCATTTCATTTCCTATAACCCTGAACACAAATCAGAGAATACATGTGGTCAGATACTAGAGGAGGTAGGTTTGCCATCATTTCTGAGATGAGAGAACAAGGTTTGATGATTGTGATCTAGCAAACTTCTCAGTGAATTACAGTTTAAAACCATAGAGAAAATATGGGTTTCTTTAAGTGCCCAGTTCAGGGTATGATTCATAAGAACTGAAGAACCATCATCATGAGATGCAACTGCAGGAAAGACCCCGTAGGAACACAGAGAATAGACTCCACTGTGGGAGACCATCTGCCAGCTTATCTGTTAAGAAACACTATATAGCCTTCTGTGATTTGGGGAAAAGAATTCATGCTACAGAAAGGGAGATACTCAAATGGCTAAGTGTTTTAAAGAATTCTAATTAGGTTGTCCAGATAGAATATGTCTGATTGTGTATACTTTTTTAAAAAGATTTTATTTACTTATTTTTAGACATAGAGAAGGGGAGGGAGAAAGAGAGGGAGAGAAACATCAATATGTGGTTGCCTCTCATGCTCCCCCTACTGGAGACCTGGCCCACAACCCAGGCTTGTGCCCTGACTGGGAATTGATCTGGCAACCCTTTGGTTCTCAGGCCAGCACTCAGTCCACTGAGCCACACCATCTGGAGCTGATTGTATATACATTTTACTCATTACATTTATATCTAAGAAAACACACCCAGTTTTAAATTGCTCATGGCCTACAAGTATGGACTACTTACTTTCACTATATGATTTTTGTCTGCTTAAGTACTTTCTTCTGACATCTCAACAATACAGTATTTACTTGTATACTAATTAATTGCATTTAATGTATGCAATTAATTTTTTCATTCAAATCACTCCTTTTCTCTAATGACATTAAATGACTCCTAATAATATACATTGTAACTCCAAATTCCTTATTCCAAGCTCCAGCTAGCTTTACAAACTTCTATTCTTTGGCTCCCTTTCTACATTGTTTAGTACCAGCCATACTGAAATCCTCACCATTCTCTATATATGGTCCTTAATTTTCCTACATTTGCACACTTGTTCACACGACTTTCTTTCTCTGATTTGTTCTTTATCACAAATAGTGGGTTCTGTGGTACAGAGCAAGCAAGGATGAACTAAAAACAATTCTGTAGGAAAAATTAACAATGTCAGAAGGGAGAATCTCTTTTGGAAGAAAGGGTGTGAAGGGCAAATTCTTTTCAAAAGTCTGAGGGACTAGGTCAAGTTTAAGGTCAAGATCCTATCTGTAGGGTCTAATTTGGTTGGGGTGAGGATGGGAGGTTTGGGAAGCATAGGAGATACTGAAATCACATTGGGACCCTATCATGAATCAGAGAGGTCCAGAACAACATAAATGGGATCCTGTTCTGAGTAATAGTGCTACAAATATAAAATCACAGTCATCTTTGTACTTCGTTATGTAACATTTATTGACTATTTGCTATGTGGAAAGCTTTGAGCCAGTCACTGATAGATACACAAAGATCAATAAGACAAACTCTGGCCTCAAAGAAATATACAGTGAACACAAATACTTCAAGAAGTGAATGTAAGGCCAAGGAGGAGAAATGGTGAGGTTGGGCTTGTGGAAAACAGCCAACAGTTCTGACTCTCCAGTATTAAGGGAAGATCTCACCCTATCCCTGTGCCCACCATACTGCTTCTTTCCTGCCCTTGCCTGCAAGTGTGAGTGACCACAAAGTCCATTTCCCTGAAGTTGCTTGAACAGACTGCCTGCTACCATTGAACCATGTGTGTTCATGTGAGAACCATGACAAGCACTGTGTTGTCAGGAGATGGCCTGGGCACATTTCAGTTTCCTCCCTTACCCACAATTCCCATCAGTACTCTCCCAGAAGTTAAAATATGCATTTGAACACAAAATCAATTCCAAAATAAGTGTTCTAGCACCCCCTTTCAACAAGATTGCCACCCCTGGTCTCTCTCGTAAAGCCATCACTAATGTCAAGAGAGACTGACCCCTTCTAAACCCTTTGCTATACTTTGTTACCTGAACCCAAATTGGCTTAGGTTGGGTCTGAAATATCACAAATTCTCTGTTGAAAATAGTTGTGCCAGCTTCTTGTTCATATACTATGGGTTTCAAATTCCAGTTTACAGTAAATCCAAGGAAGTGACAGGACAATGGGCATTATACCATCCCCTCTGTCCTCTCCCTTCCTTCCTTTTTATCTCTATCTTCCCCAGTACAAAACTAAAGCTATGGGTACACTTAGGTGTGGGCAATGGGGGCCTGAGCTTCAGATCTGCCAAGCAATATGTGCCATAATATTATTGGGCTCTGCTCTTAGGTCAAAATATGTCAGAATAGTTTTTAGAGAAATTTCTATGAAAGCCTAACCAGCTTTAGTGTTTTAAGAAACAAATTACAATTATCTGGAAAAGTTAATTTACATGGAATACCTTCTTGGTTAATGTTCAATGTGTGAGGCATTATTTATAAGCAAAAAAAAAAAAAAACCCTAAAAAAACATAATAAAACTACACAGCATCCCTAAGACAAAAGAAGTGTTTCCACTGTCTCCCAATGGAAGCTTAACTCTTACAAGGATTCAAATAACTAAACTTTGAGGAAGGCTAAGACTCTTTCTTTATTTCTTAACATGGTCCTTGGAGGTAAAAATTACTTCTCACTTACTACCCAACCTTCCTGGCTGTCTTTCAACTTCAGTTTCATTCCTCCCTGTGACTGATAAACCTCTTAGTGCCTTCTGAGATTCTTGGTAAGGCTGTCATTCACAGTGGTGCTCCCTAACTAACATGGACCAGAAAAAGGACTGACAAGTTATTAGTGTTGTCAGTCCTGGCCACACTGGGAGAGTGGTCTGAAGAATACAAGCTTCTTAGCCAAAGGAGCGTGTATGAGTTTTACCCCACAGTCCACAAGCTGGCGAAACTACCCAATGTCTGCCTGTCCAGCTGGCATCTCTGCTTCCTTTTATTGCCCATATTTGGGCACAAATAGCTCATGGTGGACACTGGGTGGATGGATGGATGGATAATGGCACCTTGACTAGAGCCAGGGTATTTAAAGAATGAGAAAATGAAACAAATCTCAAGCGTACTATCAAATTAAAGGGTTCGGTGAGGGAAGGTGGAACTAAAGTTACTGACTGAAATTCAATGTATGGATTTTAGCTTCTCTTGCCACTCTTTTGGCTAACTAATTTGGATTTTACTAAGAGTTCATCATTTTACTATGTCTTAATCTATATACCCATATCCAGCATGATGGATAAATGTTAATTCCCCTATGGAGAAAACAACACTTCTAGCCACACCTTCATGGCATTCAGTGTTTCCAAAAACATTTGCCTAGAAAATGTTTTCTGCTAAAATAAAAATACGGCTTATTTGGTTTGCACTCACTGCAACAGGTGGACATGCAACAGGTTTGGGAGCAGTTTAATTGAAATCATGAATTATTCTGCATCACCTGGGAGGCAAAGCCCTGTTATTCTGAGCTTTTGTTTCCTTTCAAGCATGATGCCTCAGGAAACGTGTGCAACTCAGAACGTGTGCTTAAGACACAGGGCCCCATCTGACTGCTGGGCGTGCCTTTCTCTCCATAACAAACAAGAACATCACAGCACAAAGACTGCCTAGATCAAGGGCGAAAGGCAGCTCGCAGAGTCTGTTCTTAAGCCTGTAGGAGCAAACTAAGATCCAGAGTTTGGTTTGGTTCAACAGTGCAAAACTCAATGCAAGACTCCTCAAAAGCCAAAATGAATAGCTGCCATCCTTCTTATATGAGATCTTAGCTGAAAATATTTAAGAAGGCAGGAGGTGACTCTGTGGGCCTCTATTTATTTGAATTGGTGAACTTTAATGCAAAGGCCTGTAAGGTGGAAGGTCTTGGTGTGGCCAGGTCTGGGGTGGAGCAGGAGAGATGGAGGCAGACGAAGGTGCAGTGATGCAGGTCCGAGTCCAGTGAGGAAGGAAACTGTTCCCCCTCCCTGCCCCATGTAGAACATATTGAGGCTCCTGAACTGTGGAGCTCACAAGATTTGATCTCTGGTGTGGAATTTTTAGCAGGAGACAGCACCCTAGCCAAGGTAGGCTCTTCCACAGTAGAAAGGCTGGAGGAAGGTCAGCAATGTCCTGCAGACAAAGATTTGATTGAGCATGTGCTCAACAGTCCGGGAGATGAGCCAAAATACCTGCTGGGGAGTATATTTCACCAATGTGCTTGAACTGGGGAGAGCTAAGGGCCAGCACAATTTCAATACAAAATACTGATTTGTTCTTCTCTCTGCGGATAGGCTTGTGGGGCCTGGGGACATGCAGGTTACTACGCAGTTCTGGTCTTCAATCATTACAATATGCCCTATACTGGTACATCCAAAAACATTCACACATCCAAAACACACATTTCTCTCAATGAGCTCAGTTTTCACACCAGGCAGAGGGAAAAGCAAAGGAGCTTTAGATGTAGATGCAGTGGAATAGCTCTCAGAGGCTCTGTTTCACAGATTTCTATAAATTAAGAGAAGTATCATTTGGCATCCTGCAGTATTCTCCACATCAGGTTCTCCTCACTCACGACATGGCTCTGCCCAGTCTCCTGTGTCAAATTCCTTCTTCGTCCATGCTGCATGGTCAGTCAGAGAGCTGAAAAACTTTACATCCAGACCTATATTCTGTATCTTTTCCACAGACAAATCATTCACCCCTGGGTCCATATGGCCACATTTAAACATTTATATTTTAGCGTACAATTATTTTTCAGCTTCTTATCATTATCAAGATCACTATGTGATAAATGATAAATTATTATAATTATAAAACTGCAGTGTTTCAATTATTGCTCATTACCTATTAATTCATAGTCATCAGTACCACAAACAATTGTTATTACTAGAGTTTCGTAATTTTGTTGGCATCACCATTATTGAAATGCAGAAAGGATATTTCACCTGCTTACCTCATCCAGCATATGGGTTGTTCATTTCTACCAAACTAGTAGTTTTGGACTTCACATTTAAGATCAGATATAATAAATAATTCCTTGTCTGAATATTTGATGTGGTCAGATTCTTATGACTCAGATAGGACAACAAATCAGTGTCTCCTTTTTTCCCGATTTTTCAACCCAACCCAGAGAATCACAGCAAATATTTCTCACACAAGACTTCCCTTTGATTTAGATGAATTCTGTTTTTCAGAGGTACCATCTGAAAATGCAAAGAGAGGAACCCATGCCTTAAGGATTTGTCTTGTGAGATCACTGTGTTGGAGACTAAGAATAAACTATAGAACCAGAAAGAAAAATGTGCACTCCTTCTGTCTCTTTGGTTGCTTGAAGCTGCCAGTGTTCATCTTCACGTGCAACCATGTGCACCACTAGTCTGCTGACTTGAACAAGCCCTCAGGGGCCTCTTTCCAAGAACTGGGTCTCTTCTTGACATTGCTTTTTATTTTCCTGAAGTCAGGAGATTCTTCTGACATAGGGGTGGGCAGAAGTATCTTATGACAAAAAGACACTTTGGAGAGAGTTATCCCATGATTAACAGGAGTGGTGAACAGATCCTTCATCAACACCTAGACCCTTAGAAGCTACTTAATTACACTGAACTTTGGTCTCCTCATCTTCATGGTGAAATCATAAAATGAGAAAATTTCTGAGGTTCCATACCACCTGATGCTAATACTTTATGGGTTGGTGAATGGAAATGATTTAACGTAAGTAAAGTAGAGGTGACACAGGGAGAGATGATTTATGAAGAAGCCACTAACAAACTCACAGAGGAAAGCCAGAGACACTAACCAGTCACCAGGATCATAGGAGAAAGCCAAGGCTCATAATAAACCCTGCATGTGGTGGTTATTTCCCATCTCCAATGTACCATTCCCCCTTTCCAACAGCTTAATAGACATTCTACTTGGAGACTCTACAAGATGGACTCTAAACCTACGATGTCCCAGTGTGATTTCAGTCTTTCCATCAATCCTGGTTCTCCTACTCTTTCTTTTTCTGCTGAGACTTCTAGCATCCTCTTAGCTGCACACCCTTGAAACTTATTAGGCTCCTCTCTGTCCCTGGAAATTCATCCAAACATGGCTCAATCCTACCAGTTCTTCTTCCACAATTCATTGCAGGCACATCTCTTTTACCATCTGCACCTTAGTCCAGACTTCATTGTGGATTTCCACAATACCTAATTTGCCTCCTCACCTCTTCTTTCTCTCACAGCACAGACTCCAAATGGCCTCTGGAGTTATTTCTTAAAGGGCAGGGCAGGTCCTACTATCCTTAAATACATTCAGTTGTACCCCTTAACCTGGACATACAATTCAGACCCCCCAGATTGCCTTTGATTCCCACAACCCGCAGGAAACCAAACTTTTGTCATTTGTTTCCTTCTAATCTATTTGACTCCTAACTTACTGGGCACTGCTGCTCTTCCCTGATAGTTTTGCTGTTTTAGCTGCAACCATCATCTCTACACATCTTAGTCTACATTGTGTCAAGGCACCAATCCACGGCCACCTCTTCCGTGATCTTCTCCACACCCTCCTGCTGAGAGTGGTCTTTCCACCTCCCGGTGCAGTAGTGTTGAATCGGCACCTTTCTTACAGCATATCTCACTTATCATGTTCAAATACTTTTTAAACACTTGTGACAAGAACATAAACTCCTGGAGAAACTAATGTAATGTCTTCTGTATACTATGGCCCCAATTCATATTTAAGTTATTGAAAGTGTGATTAGAGGAAACTGATATGAAAAAAACTACATCTCAGCCAGGAAGCATTTTGGAAACAACATATGGTTTAGATAGGCTGTTCTGATACAGACTCCCAAACTGTTGTGAAACACCTTCCATACAAGCCTTCTAAAATAGCATTAGGCAGTCATTTACTTATGGCCCCTCCAAGGATCAAATTGGTGGTCAGATGAATTTTTGATGCCTATGAATCCAAGTAACATCTTAGAATATTATTTCTGTTTATGACAGAAGCAAAGTCATGTTAGAATCATTCCAGCTGACATGAATTGATTTTGTATTATATACCGTGTAATATGTTAAAAGCTTTTCATTAATTATGCCATTTCATTCTCACAGAATCTGATGAGGTCATGTGATATGACATAAATATGTTGAACAAATTGTCCAGGGTTAAAAAGCAAATGAGAGGAAATCCAAGACAGTGAGCCAGTGTCACTGGGTACAAGTCTACCTATGTAACCATTACCTTACACTGCCCCTGGTGGAGAAGGACCAGTATTCACCTTGGAGACAGACGAGGGTTTAATGCCGGTGCTATTCACTATTGTTGTGTGCCCTTGAATAAAATTGGTTAACCTGTCTGAGACACAGTGTATTATCTATAAAATGGTTAAAATAAGTTACTTGGCAGAGTTCTTAATAGAAATAAATAAAAAAATATCTCAGTAACCCAACCTAGGCTCTTCACCCTCCACAGTAATTTTCCCCTTTGAGAAAAAAAGGCTCTTCTGAACCTGACCTCTTGTGCGTTTTCCTGCTGCATGTTCCCTCCTATACTTCCACTCTCCACAAGCCATCACTGAGATCTGAGACCAACTGGAACATTAAAAAAATGAGACCCACTATAGCACAATCACACCTATGACCACAACTTAGTTCTATAAAACATCAGAAGGACCTTTGAAGTGGAATGTTTTCTCTACTTTTTTGGTTAAATTCTTGATTTGTGTGTCCTGCAGAATAGTCTCTAATTATTTCTGTATAGAATGAGAAGTGAAATCAGTGATCGGTATGAGGATATATTCACCTTATGGCTAAGAGTGGGATAGAAAAAGATTCCCACTTGCAGTTTTGTATTTAAGTCTTTAGCACAACACCTGACACAGAACAGATGTTCAGTAAATATCAGTTGCCATTCCTTGCATCAGAAGCAAAGTAGCACCGTGTAATACTGACATATTAAAAAGGAAAAAAACCTCACATGCCTGTGGATTTGATGTGTCACAACTTATTGCTATCCAATGAAATGGGCACAAGATATAAACTCTAACAATAGTCTTATGGTCATCCTCCTTTTCTTGTCCATATATATTTGAAAACTTATTTGGATTAAAATTGTAATATTACACCCAAGAATTATTTTCCAACTCACAGAGCCAAAGTTCTCATTTTTAAAAAATTACAGTTAATGTACAATAGTGCATTAGTTTCAGGTATACAACATAGTGATTCTACATTTATATGTCTTACAATGTGATCACCATCTAGAAACCATCTGTCACTATACAAAGTAATTATGATATTATTGACTATATTCCCTGTGCTATACATTACATCCATGTGAGTTATTTCTTTTATAACTGGAAATTTGTATCTTTTGTTCCCTTTCACCTTTTTCGCTCACCCTACCTCCTCCCTCTTGCAATTGTCATTTTATTCTCTGTATCTAGGGGTCTATTGCTGTGTTTTGTTTGTTTTGTTTTGTTTGGATCCCAAATATATGTGAAATTATATGGTATTTGTTTGACTCTATCTGGCTTATTTTACTTGGTTTAATATCAGCTAGATCCATTCATGTCACAAATGGCAAGGATTGCATTCCCTTTTATTGCTGAATAATAGTTTTAATAAAGACCAACACATCACTTTTTCTTCTATAGATTTTGCTTTGAGTTATTCCTAAAAACATCACCAAACCCTGGGTCACCTTGCAAAAGCCAGAAATTGATGTATAGGTTGGTTTGTACATGAATGTGCAATTGGTCCAGCACCATTTGTTGAAAAGACTACCTTTTCTCCATGAGTTGTCTTTGCCTCTTTGTCAAGGTGACTATATATTTGTTTAGTCTGTTGCCGGGCCCTTTATTCTGTTCTTTTGATCTATGTTTTATTGTTTCACCAATACCACACTGTCTAGATTACTTAAATTCTATAGTCAGTCTTAAAATCAGATAATGTGAGTGTTATTCTTCTTCAATATTGTGTTAATGGTTTTAGGTTTTTGCCTTTCCATATAAACTTTAGGATCAGCTTGTCAAATTCTATAAAATCATTTTCTGGAATTTTGACTGAGATTGTATTAAATCTATAGACCAACTTGGGAAGAACTGACATCTTAATATTGAATTTTCTAATCCATGAACATAAAATAACTATTTATTTAGATTTTCTTTAACTTCTTTCATAAGAGTTTTATAGTTTTTCACATATAGATCCTATACATATATTGTCATATTTATACCTAAGTATTTCTCTTTTTTGGTACAATGTTAAATAGTAGAATTTTTCTTTTTTAATGTTTTATTGTTGTTCAATTACAGTTGTCCTCATTTTTCCCTCATTACTCTCCCTTGCTCTGCTGACTCCCCCTGATTTTTCATCAGTTTCAAGTTCCATTTATTTATTAGTGATATATAAAAGAGCAACTGATTTTATTATACTAATCTTGCACCTGAGACCTTGCTAAAATCACTTCTCAGTTCCAAATTTTTTTGTCAATTCTTTCTGATTTTCTACATAGACAATCATACCAACTCCAAACTAACACAGTTTTGTTTCTTCTTCCCAAAATTGTATACCTTTTAGTCCTTTTCCATGTCTTTTCACAGTAACTGGGACTTTCAGTATAATGTTGAATTGGAGGGTTGAAAGAAAATTCTTCTTTTGCTCCTGATCTTAGGAAAGATCCATCTAGTTTCTCACCATTAAGTGTGATATTAACCATGGATTTTCTGTATGTGCTCTTTTTTTTAAGATTCTTTTTTAATATATTTTATGGATTATGATATTGCAGTTGTCCCAATTCCCCCCTACCTTGTGCACCCCTCTGCCTGGTATCACCCTTCCTTCCAGCAATCCTCCCCTTAGTTCATGTCCATAGGTCATGCATATAAGTTCTTTGGCTTCCCCATTTCCTATACTATTCTTAACACCCTCCTGTCTAGTTTGTACCTACCAATTTGTACTTCTTAGTCCCTGCAACGTTTCACCCATTCTCCTCCTACCCCTCACAGCTGATAACACTCCAAATGATCTCCATACCTATGATTCTGTACCTGTTCTGCTTGTTTGCTTAGTTTTTTTGTTTGTTTTTTTTTAGGTTCAGTTGTTGATAGTTGTGAATTTGTTGCCTTTTTAATGTTCATAGTTTGGATCTTCTTTTTCTTAAATAAGTACCTGTCAACATTTTATGTAATGACAGCTTGGTGATGATGAACTCCTATAGCTTTACCTTGTCTTGGAAGCATGTTATCTGTCCTTCCATTGTAAATGATAGCTTTACTGGATAGAGTAATCTAGGTTGTAGGACCTTGCTTCTCATCACTTTGAATACTTTTTTCCAGTTGCTTCTTGCCTGCACAGTTTCATCTGAGAAATCAGCTGATAGTCTTATGGGAAATCCTTTGCAGGTGATTCTCTGCATTTCTCTTGCTGCTTTTAAGATTCTCTCTTTATCTTTAATCTTTGGCATTTTAATTTTGATGTGAATTGGTGTGGTCCTCTTTGGATCCAAGTGATTTGGGATTCTCTGTGCTTCCTGGACTTGTATGTCTAATTCCTTTGCCAAATTAGGGATATTTTCTTTTATTATTCTTTGAAATAAGTTTTCAAATTCTTGCTCTTCCTCTTCCCCTTCTGGCACCCCTATGATTCAGATGCTGGCACATTTGGAGATGTCCCAGATTCTTCTTATATTATCCTCATTTTTTTTGAATTCTTGTTTCTTCTTTTTGTTCTGGTTGAACGTTTTTTTCTTTTATGTTTCAAATCATTGATTTGAATCCCAGCTTGCTTCCCTCTACTGAGGTTCCCTGTATATTTTTCTTTATTTCACTTAATGTAAGCATCATTTGTTTATATTGAGTATGGCAACTTTATATTGTTGCCACACTCAGTGAGTTCTTTGAGTATCTTGATCACCAATGTTTTGAATTCTGCATCTGATAGGTTGCCTATCTCCATTTTGTTTAACTATTTTTCTGGAGTTCTGTTCTGTTCTTTCATTTGGGCCATATTTCTTTGTCTCTTCAATTTGGCAGCCTCCCTGTGTTTCTGTGTATTAGATGGAGATGCTTTGACACCCTGTAAAAGGCACCTGTAAATTGTGTGGAGCAGTGACTTGGGTAATTTCCAAGGCAAGGCAACCCGCTTCACCACTTTGTGCCTCTGTGTGTGGGGAGGGCCCGGAGAGGAGACAATGCCACTGCTTGGCTTTTGGAGGTTTACCAGGCACTTGCCCCATTTCCAGTCACTTTATCTACTCTCTGCATGTGACTGGCACCCTTCCAGCTGTTGCCCTGGTGTTGAATCCCAGAGTGGGTGGGTTTGTGTACATTTTAGACTTCACAGGCCCTTTAAGTGAAATTTTCTGAAAATCCAGCAGTTTCTTCCATCACCCCAAGCCTCAATAGTCTTTACAGCCAAAAGTTATGGGGATTTATCTTCCCGACACTGGAACCTTGGGCTGTGCGGTCTGGCCTAGGGCTGTGCTTGTTCACTACCAAGGTATCCCTCCAGATTTTTGTCCACCACATGTGAATGTGGAACTGTCACTCATACCCATTCCACTGCTGCCACCTCCTCTCCACACCACACTGCATCTCCTCACTTTCCTTACCTTCTCCCCATCTCTGTCCCTCCTCCCCATCTGGATTATTGTGGATTCTTTAAATCATTAGTTGTTGGAGTTCCATACAGTTTGATTTTATGAGAGTTCTGGGTGTTAGTTGTTTTGAGATTTAGTTGTAATTCTTTTTGTGGTTATTTGAGGAGGAGAAGTATGTCTATCTATACCTCCATCTTGGTCAGAAGTCTATATATGCTCTTTTCCAAGTTCAGGAAGTTCCCTTGTATTCATAGTTTGTTGACAATTATGATCATAAACAGAACAATCTCGTTTTTAAAGACTCAAACTTTCCTTTTAACTTTCATTTTTAATCTCTGTATACTTCAAAATTGTGCATATTTATCCATTTTATTTTTATACCCTTGGTTTCTAAAATGGCATAATTAAGCCATCTGGAGATTTTTATAAGACTCACAAAATAGCTAGGATTTTGCCCCCAGGTAAAATAAATTACTGCAATTATGTGTAATGACATACAGTAGTTTATTCTAAGTATCTCTAAGATTTGTTTGGGGAAAAACAATCAAGACAGAGCTTCTGTTTTTTATAAACATGACTTTCAGTGAGTGACTGTTATAGAAATGCATGCATGAGACATTTTGACATTGAGATTATGAGAGTCAAATGATAAATATAGTCTCCAAGTGAAAAAGGAAAAATTTCTCCGTTTCTAAAAAGGGTTTACTTATACATGAGAAATAGCAGTCTAATAGTGTGAATGTGAAATGAAGCTCAGAGTTGTAGCCAGGTTCATTCATTAAGTAGTTGTGCACTCCTCGATAGTCATCTGAAATCCTCTAGTTCTACGGTCTCATATGACAAGTGCAATGACAATAACACCCACCACCAACACTGTGCTCCCCACCTACATGTTCACAGTATTAATTCAAGGCTAAACAAAATAATGAATGTGAAAATGCTTTTTTAAAATTTTGAAGCAAAATACAAATGGAAAGCATTATTTATTATTAGATGTGTAAGTTAGGAAGAAGTTCTAACATCTGTCAGATTTTTACACTTAAACTCCATCATTAAAGCAATTACATTTTTTGAGCTTTCACGTTTTTAGTTGAACTTCATTCCTAGGGTAAAAATCATTTGGGGTGATAAAGACATTAAAGGCTGAAGTCTTCAAGTTATCACCAATTTCAAGTGTGGCTTGATTATACTACAATACAAATACAGTCATTGTGTAGTTTATCTTGTAACATCCATTTCTTCACCAGTGAAATGAAGTGACTGGTCATTTAAAGAGGCTCATGAGGGTGAGTTTGAATCAGAGGGCCAGAATATTTGGCTGTCCTAAATGGTGTAGAAATAACCGTCTTTAGCTTTCCCCACTTAGGCAAGATATTCAATACAGCAAGTTACTTGCAGAGTCAGTTATCCCTTCATATAGCTAATTGAGCTCCCACCATCTGTCAGGTGCCATGGAGGAAATACAAAGATAAAAAGAAAAGGCCCCGTGACAGATACATACATACTATGGAACAGAACTCAGCAATAAAAGGAAAAAGTGCTGCAGGCAACAACCTGGATGAATCTCAAGCAAATTATGCTAAGTGAAAAAAAAAACCTCAAAAGGATATCTACTGCATGGTTTCATTAAAAAATGTTCATGAATAACATAATTATGGAGATGGAGAATAGATTAGTGGTTGCCAGGGGTTAAAAGGATGGGAATAGAGGGGCTGGAAGTGACCATAAAGGGGTTCCAGAGACAGTCCCATAATGTTGGTACAGTTAAGTGTCTTGATTGGGCTAAATGTATGAAAAAGTTGTGTAGCGCTGTATAAACACACACATGCGCACACACACGAGTGCGTGTATAACTGGTGGAGCCTGAAGAAACTCTAGGGATTGTGTCTACATCAGATTCTTGGTTTTTCTATGGCACTATAATTGTGTGAACTACTAACATTAGGAGAGACTTGGAGAGGGTGCAGAGGACTTCCCTGTTCATTTCTTTGCAACTTCCTATGAATCTATAATTGTTTCAAAATATAAAGGTCAAAAAAGACAAGGTGCCCATAGGATGTACAACACCAAGAGTGAACTATAATGTAAATAAACTTTGGACTTTGGATAGTTATCTTGTGTCAAACTAGGTTCATCACTGTAACAAGATGTGCCACTTTGGTGGATGATGTTCATAGTGCGGGAGGCTACCCATGTGTGTGGCAGGGGCTGTGTGGAAAGTCTCTGTACTTTCACCTCAATTTTGCTGTGACCCTAAAACTACTCTTGAAAAAAATCTTATTTTTTAAAGAATAAAATGGAACATTCCATGATATGTGAAAATTATATGAAATTTAAAGTGTCACTGTCCATAATGAAGTTGTACTGGAACACACACATAGACAAGACCCCTGCCCTCCAGGGGCTAATCTCAGTCCCTCTACCTAACCCTCTCTGGGTCTTGTTCTGTTATTTCTGGAGCCTTCACGATTCTTCACATGTGCTTGCTCCTCCTTCCTTAATCTCCATTGCTTACCCATCACCAGTGGCCATTTCTCAGAGCGGTGTGTGAAAATGCCCAGTCTTATCCCTGAAGAGCTCATACCCGGTCCATGGAGCTACTAGAGGAATAGGCAACTATTCTCCATCCTTCTTCGCACTCACACCTTTATTTTTTTTAAGATTTTATTTATTTATTTTTAGAGAAAAGGGAAGGGAAGGAGAAAGAAAGGGAGAGAAACATCACATGAGAAAGAAACATTGATTGGTTGCCTCCTGCACATGCCCCAATCAGGGACCAGGCCTTCAATCCAGGCACATACCCTGACCAGGGATTGAACATGTGACCTCTCAGTTTGTGGAACAATGCCCAACCAACTGAGCCACACCAGTCAGCACCACGCCCACACCTTTAGACAACTAAACAAAAGCCTTTGCACAGAACATGTCCCCCAGTACAAACCAGCACATGACATATACCCCCAAGGGTCCACCAGTTCTACAAGTTCACCAACTGTGTCTGATTGTCAGGAGTCCTTCGGGGTCTGATAGGAATGATAACATCCAAGGTGAAAAAAAGTATTGGGTTAACCAAAAAGTCCATTTAGTTTTTTCCCTAAAATAAAAGACACATTTTTCATTCTCACCAATAACTTTATTGACTTGGATATTTGAGTATGTTGGCTATCTCCAGCAGTAGAATGTTGATTATTCTCAGTTAATGTTTTGATTTGATCACTATCAACTTCAATTGGTCTACCCAACTGTGGAGCATTGTCCAGCAAGAAATCTCCAGCATAAAACTTTGCAAACCACTTTTGGCACATTCCATCAGTCACAGCACCTTCTCCATACACTGCACAAATCTTTTTTGCATTTCAGTTGCATTTTTATCTTTCTTGCAATAATAAAGTATAATATGCCAAAAATGTTGCATATTTTCTTCCATTAAGATGGCTACACAAAATTAACCAATGTTGATAAGTATTTTTAAATGCACGCTGATATAACAGCTGTCACAATAGAATCTATTAAAATTGTTTCAAATGAAGTTAAAGACAACTAAGCACTACTAGAGCCATCTTATGGAAAAAACCAGACAGACTTTTGGACCAACCTAATACTTAACCAGAGAACCTAATCAGTGAAGGCTTCTGGGAAGGTAGTGCTTGACTGAGACTTGAAAAGTAAACTCCAGGGAGAAACAAGGCAAGAGAGAATTCCAGGCAAAGAGACCAAACGTGCAAAGACACCGAGAATGCACACTGTGGCAAAAAAAAGAGAAGTGGATTACTATTAGCATATTGATGTGAAAAGTAGTAGCAAGCAGCTGGCAAGATGAGAACTGAAACCCAGACCCGGTAATTTCAGAGGTTCATGTCCCCCATGGTGCCATGTGACCAAAAAGCATGTTCAGACACAACTACATGAGAACCACTGTTCTCTGAGACATCTAGGTGTCCAGCTTGGCAGGCCACCCTCAGCACTGCAGTGACAGTGACATGATTGAGGCCCAAAAGGGGCTGCTTTTGCTCCTGTGCCTGCATAGGCTGGCCTGAATTTAACTGTGCATAGGTACATGCCTCACCAGCTTCTCCCGTGGCTTTATGTCAGTTCTTCTGTAGACCTACATTCCTTTGTACGCTACCCAAAACTCTCAGGCAGATCAGCAGGCAAACGTGGGTTTGTAGAAGCAGTGGACTTAGACCAGAAGATCTCAGTATGAACCAAAGTTCTCCATCCCTCACAAGCTATGAGCATTGAGCAAGTTCATTTTGTTGAGCTTCAGTTTACTCACCTTAAAATGGGGACAAGAATCTACCACACAGAACTATCCTTAAATTAAATGGAGAAATATACATGAAAATGCCTTTCATGGCTTTTGCCCCTAAAAGATATGTTCTTATTTTTTTTTAATTGTTGCTTTCTTTTTCTAATGGTAATTTCCCCTTCCTTGTTTGACTCTCAAACAAGACTCTCATGTGTCCCCTCTCTGCCATTTATATTTGGAATTCTCCTAAAGCAAACCCCCAAGGCACTGACTCCAGTGCCAGCCATTTCCTGGGGAGAAGAAATGTATGGGGACACGAATTAAGACTGGAAACAAACCTGTCGCCCCTTTGGTCACTGGTATGGAATTCCACCGGAAGAGTCCTCAGAGCCAGTGAAGAAAGATACCTCAGAGAAAGGGGGATTTTTTTTATGCAGTCACTGAGTGGGGGTGCTCCTCTAATGTCACTTCTCAATAGAATTTCTGTCCCACTGAGCAGGCTTGAGAAAGTCACAGTGAAGACACACAGTTGCTTACGGCAGCATCTGGAAGCTGTGCCCTGAGACGGTCAGGGAGGGGAAAAGGGTGAAGCTCTAACAGTGAAAGGGCCTGAGAAACACATGTGTATCAAGGCAGTCAATAAGTCTTAGTGTATACACTTATGCTCTAACAGAAGAAAACACATTTGGCTTTTAACACTGCTGACAGCAGAATTCCTGGCACCACTGGAATGGGGCACACGCATAAGACAGGCCCCCATCTTGGCCACCCCTCTGCACGCTTTAGCCTGCACCCAAAGCTATCATCACTTTTAAAGAGAGTTTTTGATAGGAGCACAAGAAAATCTGGTTTGTGTCACAAAAATGTGACAGTATCCAGAGAAGTGGGTCTGAGAACATTTGTTTCCTGAGGACATCTGTCTCCCTGCCAGGATGATGGTCCTGGAGAGACAGTTTGGAGATCACAGGGAAATCAAACAGCTGTGGGGCAGGGCCCCAGGCTCATTACCACCTGGCCGGGCCGCAGACTCTATTAAGGCTCTGGAAACAGGCAAGGAACTGGCAATGGCTCATATTCGTGACACAGATTGTAAGAAATAATCAGGCACATTAATTTGTTTCCTCTAAATTACAAAGTTTGGTTTAACTACTGGCTTCCTCTTGCTCAGACTTAGCATAATTTAGCTCTGCAGGCGAGAAAAGAATAGGTTGAATTTCTGAGGGGCAAGTGGCATCTGTTCTAAAGGAAAATAAAAAAGAAACAGTTATGAGGAGGTGGGTGTTGATGCTGTTGCCCAGTGAAAACAGGCCTTGGGTTATAAAGAAGTCAGGATCTGCTAATGTGAGTGCTGCTGAAGCCTCCCCTCAGGCCAGCAGATCTGAGAAACAGTCAGCGAGGACTGAGGAAGACAGAGTGGTAGCATCAATCTCTGAAATCACCACTCTGTATAGTAAGTTAATAGTGTGTTGTGCAATTAATGAACTTGGTCTGGCCATGGTGACAGAGTTCATTAGAGAACAATTATTCTCCACTCAAGAAGGAGAAAAATTACTTCAATAAAAATCATGCCAGCTCCACAGATATATTATTTTTTATTAAAAAGGCATTTTCAGTAGTAAAATTCATTACCTACTCACATAATTAATCTGGATCTACCTTTCCATATATACGACTGTTGGATAAATGCTAGCAAGATTTAAGGGAAACAAATATGACCATGCAACTATACTGTCATTGAAAATAGGTGCAATGAGGAAGGCAACTATAAAGTATATTTATATTTTGGTTCTGCTGGAGCAATTTATAATCCATCCAGATGAGAGCTAAGGCCTGGCCTGCCTTCTCTGAATCCTCCTGGGTTGCCTGTATCAGTATACTGATGCAGATGGAAAAAAAAATGCTAAAGGGAGAAGACTCCTTTCGGGCAGCTGACGTGTGTTCCTTCTGTGCTTTCTTCATCTTTCCCCTTTTATATTCTAGAAATACACTTAAGGAAAATTTGGAGGACACAATAGATGAGAAAAAGAGTGTAGCTGCTTTCTGTCAGCATCTGGCAATATCTTGTAGTTAAAAGACCTCTGGAATCAAACCAGCCTGAGTTAAGAATCCTAATGCCACCCCTTGTAAGCATAGAAAGTTATTTAAACTCTCTGAACCTGTTCCAACATCAGCAAAACACAAAGGAGACAGCCTACATCATAGTGTCTCATGGATTAATTGAGAATATATGCTACTCATAAGATAGGTAGTACTTAAAAATAGTGAAGTAGCCTACACTTCATGTTGCTTTGAATACCTAAGTCAGTTTTACCGGTACTTTTGTGTTTAATAAAGCTCTGTTGAACATCTGTCGTGGCCCAGCCATAATGTTTGAGGCTCTGGGGATGTGGAAATGAACAATATGGTCGTGATCCCAACTGCTTTAAATGGGGAAGATAGTCATTGAACAAATACTTACTAACACTTCATGAAAATAATGTCTTGTTTTAAGCCAAATGATTGAAGGCATAGTGATTTATTATTATTTTCAAATAAGAATAACAGCTATGCTCCAGTATAATAATATATTAAAGTAATTCATTCATTTATATAGTATATGTTGCTTTCTTTTTGTTTGTTTGTTTTCCTTTTTACTCAGGTACACAAAATTGAGTTAATCATATTTCTCAGCTCATGATACACTCTCATCATAAGGACATGTGAGGCTTTATTCTCTTCTATAAATATTCCTATTTTCCTCTTTACCATAGGCCCTCACTCTAAAGCATTTAGTATATGTCCACTCACTTCACTTTTGCACATTCATTTAGAGAGACATGTATTCTTAAAATACAGTGTTGCTGTTCATATGTGATATACATAAAAAGTACTGTTAGAAATAGGTTGTTCCTCTGTCCTCTTAACACTGCTCTTGAGTGAAGCATTTCTGTTTTCATAGGAACCTAACTCACTTCCAAGTGCTACCTAGTATTCCATGGTGTGCCTGGATCACATTTTATCTAACTGCTCCCCTAGCAATGGGCACCTAGGCTGCTTCACCTTTTTGCTAATATAAGTAATTTGACAAATAAACATCATTAATAAATATTCTTATGAATCTGTCAAAGAGCTTCTTTTGGTATATATACATATCTAGACATTGGGTTTTGCATACTCAATGTAACTAATAGATTTTTGTAGTATTTTCCAGTTCCCCAAGACCCTTCCAAGGCCTAGCATTGTTTGATGTGCTAATATCTGTCATCTGATGAATGTAGAATGGTATTTCATTGTTTTTAAATGTGAATTTCTCTAAATAATGGTGATATTGGCCATATCATAATATGGTTATTAGGTTAATTATATCCCTTGGTTCATGACACATAGCCTAACCTCTTAATGACACTGTCCATTTTTCTATTCAGTTTCCTGCCATTTCTTACTGATTTGTTCTTATCTATATTGTTTAGATGTTACTAGTCTTTGCCTGTTTTTCACTTTGCAAAAATAACTTCTCCATTTTCTAAAGACACTTCCATAAGATAGAAGATACCTATTTCTTGTAAATTTGGTTCTCATCTGTGAAATGGGCTAAACCTGGAGACTTTAGGTTATAAATCCAGCCAATCTCTTTCTTCTTAATTCAACTTTTCCATTTTATACTTTTCTAGAAATTTAACCATTTTACTTCAGACAGTCAAATTTATTGGTATGCAATGATTCACTATATTCTTTGTTACACTATTTATTTTTTATTGTGTCTAATTTCCTTATTTTATTCTGGACTTCAAATATTTTCATCTTTTTTTTAAATTAGATAATTTTTTTTAATTCTCTTGTATTTTTAAAGACAGAGTTTTAACCTTTATTTATATTCATTAATAATATACTTTAAACTGACTGGCAGTGAAAGCATCTCATGTCAACACAGGAGGAATACAGTTAAAAGAGTATTTATAGGAAAATGTATAGTTTTGAATATATTTATCACAAAACAAGGAAAAAAATTTAAATTGATCATTTAACTCAGAGGAGGAATACAGCAAACCCAAAAGCAATGAGAGGAAAAGAATAATAAAATTAATGGCAAAATCAATGCAATAGAGGAAAACAACAACAAAAAATAAAGTTGAGAATTTATACTTTTTAAAATGCTTTACATATATAACATTTCCTGGGGCATGAGTTAAAAATGTAGATTAGTATGTGGACTGAAAAAAAAAGATGGGACTTTTGTTGTTTGCTCTGGCTGTTTATTTTTTAAACGTTGAGAGCTTCAGTAAGAAAAACCATAAAGGCAAAGATATTTCCATCAACAAAAGTTAAAGTGGAGCTTTAATTGTGCTCTTATTGAAAACTGGTAGAGCACAGTTGTTTAAAGGGTGAGCTCTGTACTCAGCTGGCATAGGTTCAAGGTTTGTCTCTACCACTTCTTTACTGTGTAGTACCAGGCCCTCTAAGCCTCAGTTTCCTCCTCTACAGCATCAGGGAAGCATCATGGTTTCTGCCTCAGGGAGCAGCAATAAGAATTAAATGGAATGAAGCAAAGTCTATAGTGTGCTTAGCATAATGTTCTATAAATGTTAACATTTTCTTTGTGTAGGCTTTAGTAAACTGTAGTAAATTTTTAAATACCCCCTTCCATGGAAAAAAAATGTTAGACAAACTAAGAATGCATGCATGAATATTAATTTTAATTCTCTTATAAATATGGTAACATTATGTAAAGAAGAGTATATCCCAATCCAGAATTAAAGTGGTGTAAGGCAGCTTCAAACTACAAGTGAGAAATTCAGTGACCAAGAGCAGATGCAGAATGGCCTCTGGGTTTCACCCACAAGGAGTAGAAGGAGGAATGGAAAATACATCACAGCTCTACCCTGGATGGAGTGCTGACAAACTGAAAGTGAAAGCTTTTGATCTACTCATTTACTGATGAGCACTCAGGCTGTGGTACATTTTACACCATGGAATACTACACAGCATAAAGAAAGAAGGAGTTCCCACCCTTCGTGACAGCATGGGTGGAACTGGAGAGTATTATACTCAGTGAAATAAGCCAGGCGGTGAAAGACAAATACCATATGATCTCACCTATAAGTGGAATCTATGCAACAGAACAAACAAGCAAGCAAAATATAACCAGAGACATTGAAATAAAGAGCGAACTAACAGTGAGCAGAGAGGGTTAAGGAAAGGGGGTAACAGGGGAAAGAAGGGGAAGGGTCAAGTCAAGGAACATGTATAAAGGACCCATGGACAAAGACAATGGCAGGAGTGGGGGAAGAATGAATGTGGGAGGGTGGGTGGGCAGGGGGAGAGAGTAATGGGAGAAAATGGGGGATAATTGTAATTGAACAATAAAAAAAATTTTTAAAGAAAGATCATATGAAAAATAAATAAACAAATTTTTACCTAAAAAAAAAATAAAGCTTTTTTAGAGTCACTGAGAAAGAACCGCAAGTCCAGCAGAGCAGTAGAGAGCCTTGTTGACTTCCCCTGGAGTTTTCCACCCTTTTATCAGGAAAAAAATATACAGCGGATTCTCAGGAAAAGACAGAAGGAGAGGCAGAGAAGGTGTAAGAAGTGAGACAGCCCCACCCAAGTGGTAACAGTGCTGTTGTCTCCTGGTCTGAGAGGCAGGGTTTCCAGAGAGGACAGGAAATCCCAGACCCTTGGCTCCAGCTCTGAACACACTGATCCCAGGGCCCACACTTCCAGAGCAAATGCCTCAGTCCTCTGAGGCTCAGACCCATGCTGGAAAGTTGTGTGTATAAAGCATGAGAGCTTCCCAGACTTACCAATTTCACAGCCTGCCATCAGAGATCACTTTGGTCTCAGGAAAAACAGGGCTGCATCACAGCTGCTGTCAACCCTGTTTAACGAGGGATGGAAACAGTAATGAAACCAAATGGGACTGGTACATTCTCTCTCTACGAAGCAGATCCATAAAAGCATGCTGTTGCCTTTTTGAAAATGGCAACAATTATCTCATATCCAGACTTGCAAATATGTTATAAACATGACAAAAGCAGGCTTACATGTAAACGTGACCTGGAAAGGGCCAAGCAAGACCTCAAATATGTTAGAGTGACATAAATGAGAATCCGTGTTGAATTTCTTCTGAGATACCTTCACAGAATTCTAAGTACAAATGAGCTATTTCTGACATCTAAACTCCAGCAGGAATGAGAGCTAGGAGTTCCCAGAAATGATTCTCTAGGAATGGGCAAATTCTTTTCTTTAGTAAGTTAATAAGCATTAATACTAATGACTGCTGAACTGAAATGGTATTCCTACAGAGTGGAAATTATCACCTGAAAATTCATCGGAAATAACGGCATTCTAGCACATGTCAAGAACGTGTTATTCGGTCCTAGTAGAAAAGGTGACAGGGTGTTCTCGGAGCATCTCAAGGAGTGCTGTTACTCATCTCAGCCCACATACTAAGTCTCATGTGTGAAGTTGAAACAGCATATATCAAAATGACTAAAATGTGCCTTCCCTGCAGTAAAGGAGCAAGAAGCAGCTCAGCTAAAGTAACCATTCTATGGAGCCCAAATGCAGAGTGCACCTTTCAGAGGCTGCTCTGATTGAGCACCTACTCTGCTTTCCTGCCTGTCAGCTGCTCTGTCTCTCAGACTGTCAGTTGTCAGTATACCCCTGCAAACTGCAAAAAATAAGACTCATATGGGTGAAACAACTTGCCTTTGGCCACACAGCCAAAAAATGGAGGAGGCACTTACTATTTCCAGAGCTTTATACCTTCTTTTCTGTTATGCTGCCCCAAAAGGGGACCACACCATACAGGACAGGGCTCTGAATTCACTTGTCCAGGCTCCAGATGTTCACGTCTAATCGTTCTGTGTCCTTTGAAAGACAAGTAGTTAGTGTTTCATTGCTGGTTCTCAGGCGCTCCAGCTTGGATTCAAGGCCTCTTGCTCTCTGCTTAGGGCTCAGCCTTGAAGGTGGACTGACCTGGGAACAAACCCCACTTCTGTCCTTCTCTGACATCAGTTAAGTTATACCGTCTCTCCAAGCCTTGGGTTTTCACCTGTGAGATGGGGTTGGTTACATCTGCCTCACAGGAGTCCATTTTAAAATCAGGTAAAGCTCACATACCAAGCTTCATCCATGAATGGGGGCAGCTGTAATGGCTGAACTGCCATCAGCTATGTTTCTGGTCCCTAATTACATTTTCTTTCACATTCTACTAAGTTTCTGGCCTCGCCCTGTTTTACTATTACTTTCATCTTGGACCTGGCCCTTTAGAACCCCCGCTAAAATGCATGGGAAGAGTCCAGGAAAGAGAAATCAGGAAAGGGAGAGGGGAAGGAAAACAAGAGCATGGGAGAAGAGACAGCTATCACTGCCTCCAAAACCTAACATCTGGTCAGAAAGATGCCATTTTCCCAGCCCATTTCTCAAGCTCCTAAAGAATGCACTTAAAGAAACAGGTTTTCTTATAAATAGCAAGGGATTGGTCCCATAAGGTACTCGTGTTTTCATGACTGAGGAGTTTAAGTCAAGGCTGTTTGTTCATGAGGAATAAAGGGGCCTTCATTATTGAATCAGGGTGAAGTTACTGCTTTCTTTTAGCCTCTCCCCTTCCCTCTGACAACAGCTGGAAAACCCACCTTGCCAATTACTCTAAAAAGACTAATCTAGCTCCTGCACTGATCCCTTGCTTCCACTGCTTTCCCTTTCCTCTAACATCTGTGCCAAGTTCTCCAGCAGTAGAGAATTTCTTCATGGATTAAATGATGCATAGTTGGTTGCCTCCCAGTCTAGATGGAATGCATGCCAGCCAATGTAAAGAAAGCCCAAAGGATCATGCCTTCTGCTTTCATTACTTCACTGCAAGCCTCATGTAGCTAGTGCCATATAGTACATATAGTATATTACTCAGTCAGTGACACCCAAAATAGTAATTAACTTAAAGGACTGCTCAAACAACTATGCCAAAGGCTCATAATATGCCCAGAATGTTATCTTCCCAAATTTAAATACACTAAGTCTAGCATGCACAGTGCTAAGTGGACAGGAATCACATGTTCGGCAGAGACTTCTCACCTATCTGACTATTGTGAACACCAAATTATTTCTTCAGACCGATGCCTGAGCATGGGTCTCAACACAATTCCAATAGTGAAGTGAAGAGCACTCCAAAGACACATATTTCTGTCTGGCCCCTTCTGCTACAGGAGCTTTGCAAAGCAATAGGTTAAGGATGTTTTTAATATTTCAAATAGCAAAGTCAGTTCATCCATGAAGCACTCGCTCTGGAGTTCTGTGCATGTTTCCTAAATGAAGGCCAGATCTGATGTGACAACTGCCAGGTGAAAATCACAGAAGCATAGTATTATGCAATTTGAGTTCAAGGCAGAATGTTCTAAGTCTTCAGGTTGCCAACCAGACATAACATCTGTGAAGAACAAACCCACATTTAGACATGGAGGTCCCTTACCTTTACAGATTTGGATGAAATGTCATGAAGTCTAAAAGTTAAAGCTCTCAACATAACCCTAAAAATAGAATTCAATCCTTAAAAGTTGTAATTGCTCCTAGTAATAATATGAGTCAAGGTATGATATAATTTTCATAGAACCTTAAAATGTTAGAGCTAGGATATCTACAACCTATTATTTGGTAAAACTCCCTCTACTTACAGTAAAGAAATGAGAACTTAGAGGGGTACATGGTTTGTCCAAGCTCACTCAGTTAGTTTATATCAGACCCAAGTTGTGCAATCAACCTCTGTGCCTCATGTTGCTGAGCTTACCTGCATGCTCAGATCTATACTGAGACCACATGGGCTTTGTGAGTGAGTAACTCCTATTTCATACAGAAGTTATGGTAATTAAATGAGATAGTATATATGACACATGGCCCATCATAATACTTTATAAATAGTGGCTATTGTTATTATTATTATCATTACTATTACTATTATTATCCAACCCACAGTCTTAAAGCCTCACACAATTTCTCCTCAAATCACAAGTGAGCCTGGCTGTTTATAGGACACCCCTTCCGAGCAGTGACTGAAGCCTAGAACTGATGCTCCCACAATTAGCAAGGCTTCCAACAGGTCTAGTGTGAGCCCTGACACTAGTCTCTAGACGAGGCTGAAGCCTTCCTCTCTAGCCGATAGCAAGAGAGCCTGGTGGCCAAACAGAAAGAGCATAGGTTTTGATTCAGATAGTTCTTTGACTTGTTACATGGTTCATCTTAAGTTAATTACTTAATTTTAACTCAACTTCAATTTTCTCCTTTCTTAAGTGAAGAGAATAGTACCTACATTGCAGAGCTTGTAGAGAAGATTAAATAAAATAATGTATGCAAAATGCTTAGCAGAGTAGCTGACAATGATGGTATGCACTCAATAAAATCACTATTATTTTATTATTATGAACATTTCCTATTCTTACAATAAGGTTTCTGTCTTGGGTGCTGAACCGTTATCACCAGGACTGGCACTCTGGCATGAAGCCCAGTCCACTGGGCTGGCTTAAGCCCTCACCAGGGCTCTTTCCAAAGAAGGATTGTATGGAATCAGGGAAGAGCTTGACTCTGAGCATCACAGAAACTTAGAAATTTTAGCAGTCATGTCTCTCGTGGCGAACATGACTCTCTTCTTGGCCAATACAGTAATAACATTTTTTTCTTAGTCCATTTTTTCTGCTATGACAAAAGACCGCAGACTGGGTGGCTTAGAAGCAACAGAAAGTTATGTCTCACAGTTCTAGAAGCTTGGATCAGGGCCCTCACAGTAAGAGCTGTCTTCCACCTTCCAGACCTTTGATTGTGTCTTATTCACAAGGCTGAATAGGCTAAGGAGCTCTCCTGAGCTTCTTTTATAAAGGCATTAGTCACCTCCCAAAGGCCCCACCTCTAAATATCATCACTTTAGGGGTCAAGTTTCAACATATAGATTTTGCGGGGACACATAGACCATAGCACAATTGTTTTCTACTCTGTAGCAGGTTCAATGTTACATATCTTTCATACATAATCACTAATTCTCTAATAAAACTCATGAGTCAGTTTGATGAATTCCATTTAACAGATGAGCAAGCTGAGGCTCAGAGAGGTTTAAATGACTTGCTCAGGGTCACAGATGTGACCAAGGCAGAGGCAAGACCAAGATTCGGAAGCTTGCTCATTTATCATCAGGCCCTCTTGCATCTTACACACAGTGATTGACTCACAGATCAAGTCCCACCCATTCCTAGTATCTTGCACTCCCTATACCAGGGTCCCTGTAAAATCCATTACAATAACTTGATTCTTCAGACACAACCTTCCTTCTCTCTCTAACAGCATTACATTGCTCCCTGAAAGGGTTATGAACTTACAGTTCTCTATATTCGGAGTTGACAATTTTTCTAAATATTTTAGGCTTTTGTGAGCTAGACAGCCTCTGTTGCCACCACTCTACTCTGCCACTGTAGTACATAAGCAGACACACACAATACAGAGCCCAATGAACAGAGCAGCATTCCAGTAAAGCTTCATTGGCAAAAACAGGCAGCTGGTTGGATTTGGCCCATGGGCCATCATTTGCTGATACCTGCTCTCTATGACTGCTAGTAATAGTATATTCTGTACACCATAAGGACCAGGATCATCTGGGGTGATGGAAATTCTTGGAAATCTCGGCTCTCACTCCAAATCTGCTATATCATAATCTGACTTTTCAGAAGACCCTCCAGGTGATTAGTATGCACATTAAAGTTTGAGAAGCTCTACCCTCTATGTCTTCAACTTATCGGACACCTCCTATCATCCAAGCAAGTTCCAGGCACAATACTTACTTGATCTATAATCCTCACTGCATGGCAAGGTGGTTGCTATTATCCCATTTTATAGGTGAGGAAACAGAAGTTCAAAACAATTAAATAAATCAAAGAGTAACTGATGGCACTGAGATTTGGCTAGGAATTACATAATCTGTTATTGACATTCATCTCAGAAATGATATGGTCAAGGCCTTCCAAAATATTTCACACCTGCTAACTCTGAACTTAAATAAATATTATTTTCATAAATAAAAGTATGTGTTTTTATTTTAAAGGATTCAAAGTATGACACAGACACAGAAATAAATTTCCACTCTCATAAATAATCCTAAAAATAGAATATCATTTGCCAAACTATGCCCTTAATGTCCTGCCCTTTACTCAACTTTGACATCCTAAACTCTTCAAAAGGCCATGTCATTACTTATGTAGTAGTTTATGCATTTTTATAGTTACTCTTTTTTCCTAATGTCTCAACAATTTTTAGAGGATTTGAGGTGACTTAGAGACATACATAAAATACAAGATAAAAGACAAGTAATGATGCAGATTATTAAGGGCTGTAAAATGTGCCTAAGGATGAGGGCCATACACAAAATGCACACCATAAAGTCCTGTAGCTTTTCTGTGCTATTTCACTACAAAAATGTACCAAAGTTTTATCATCTGTTACAGGATACAAAGAGACTATACTTGGAAAATACTTGCTTGTCAAGCATATCATTTCATTTCTATTTGTTCACATATAAAAAGTGCATAAAATTCTCACAGAAATTATATCAAATAAAAAATATGAAAACATTGTATATTTCACTCCAAATTTTATTGATCTTTTAATTATTATAATAGTTACTGATATAAACTATAATATTGCCATAAGTAACATTTATTGATTAATTGTGCTAAAATCTCTGAATGAATTATTTCATTTAATCTTCACGACAACCCTAGATTACTAAAATTAGCTCCAGTTAGAAAGTATAAAATGAGTCTAAAAAAATTAAATAATTTAATCTTCCAGCTTATCAAGTAAGCTATTGCTGTGTATACCACCACCGCAAAACACAGTGGTTTAAAAAACAATAATCACTTATTTGTTCCCAATACTGGGGGTCAGTAATTTGGGCTGGGCTGGGACACTTTATTTCTGCTCCCTGTGGGGTTTGCGGGACTCACTTATATATCTAGTGGGGCTGGGACAGCAGGGCCTCTCTCCAGGCAGTCTCTTGTCTTCGAGGAGGCCAGCTCCAGTCTTATCTGGGTGGCAAAGGGTTCCCAGTGAGCAGCAGCAAAGGGAGCACCTTGGTGAATAAGCACTCTTCAACCCTCTGTTTCACATTGCTAATGTTCCCAGGCCAGGATCAACATGGGAGAGACTTCAGCAAGGGTATGCACGTAAGAGACGTGATTCCTTGAGAGTCCGTATTGTAACAGGCTCTCTTACCCAGCCTATAAGTGGGTGTTCCCTGTGTAAAGCTAAGACATTGTGAATTCAGGTCCCATCCGCTTCACCATCCCACCACACTTGACTCCAAGAAAATTCCCCCAGTGTTATCTAGATAATGTCTGTTTCTGTTTTAATTTTTAAGCTGCCACCTCCTGAAACACTGAAGACATTGCTAAACTCCTCTCCAAATGACTTATTTATAATTGAGAGAATTACCATGAACCTCATTGTAAGAATAACACAGGACAATTTAAAGGCAGATTATGTTTCATTTCTTAAGACATTCATATTATTAGAAAGATAAGGCCCCAGCTGATACCCAAGCGGCACTGATGCATTAAAAGTCAGCACCATTACATCATATTGTATAACACTGCAACTGTCAATACAGGACTTCCAGAGGGAACATACATGGGGCTTTTACTGTGGGCATCTGGGAAAACAGATGGAAGGAGAATCAGATTGAAAAGCCACTCTGGAAACTGCTTTAATATAAATATCCCACCATCAAAAGAAAGAGAAAAATTGCATTGTTGTATAAGCAATAGTGGCATCTTTCTTGGAGAAAATAATGGAAGAAAATTATTGTTGCATTAGATTAAGCATTATTAGTATGATTATACCATGGGTATTCTAAAGAGTATGTCATGCAGATGACCTTTATTACTACAGAGAACAATATATACAAAAGAACAAAGGAAACAATTTTCATAAAACATTTTCCCTTGAGTCAGAAATATGCTTCATGCAGCCTATATGAAAAAGGTAGATGTTTGATGTAAAAAGACACTGTAACCTTGCTATAAGAGTGTTTATTGCTTAATGCCACTGAAAGGCAATTAATAGACTCCCAGAAGGTGTAAGATTCATTTTGTTTTGTGGCATTTGTTTTCTGACAGAAGAGTTTAAGAGGAATCTGTTCATGTGATTATTTAAACAAAGAACTTCAAGGAATTCTCAACAACCTCTCAGGATTCACCAAAGGGCATTTCTCTTAGAAAGGATTCATCTGAGAGGGAAGTCATACCTCTGAAAAAGTTTATTTAAAAAGAGAAGAAGGATTCATGTGCCTCAAACAAATTCAACAATTTATGCTATTAAATACAGCTATAGCTATTTTATTTTAGATTTCTCTAATCAAATTTAACATTGATTTAAAAACAAAAAAACCTGATTTCTGAGTTGGCAACCCAGCAAATGAATTGATTCCTTTAAAGGCTTGATTTGTACTCTTGTCAAGTCTGAACACCTTATGTGACATTAAAGTTCTTTTTATAAATTGTCTCCTTATCTTGTTTCCTGTCATTCGAAACTACTTACCTTTATAGGGGCTTAATCTATCTTTACAAGCCACTTTATAATTTATAAATTACTTTACATCTCATTAGATGTTCTCAATCACCTTGCGGTTAGACAGAACAAATATTGGTGTTATCACCTGACATATGAGCAATCTGGCTTCAAAGTATCTAAGTGACTTGTTTAATATCAGGCACTTAGCCAGTTGCTAGCAATAGAGTCGAAAACAAGACAGGCAAAGTTCTGGCCCTGAGGGAGTTTGTCTTCTAGAGTGAGAGTACATACACATAAATATATGAATAAATAAATATGTAACATAACATCAGGAGAATAATAAATGACAAGACTGAAACCACACAGGCCATCTATCTCAGATCTGAACTTTTCTTAATATCTTTACATCAGTACAAATGCTACAGAATGGCTGTTCTAGGACAGTATTCTCCACTAAGCCTTCGTTGTGTAACTCGGGCAAATCCTACTGGCCCGCAAGTAGACCTCTACTACTTTGTCTACTCAGTATAGATGTTCATGTGTCCTTGGGGAGCTGCAGACCAGAGAAGTAGATATCAGTGTTCCAGAAAGTTTACTTAAAAACATGATTTGTGGACATAGAGAATGGCAATTACTGGGCACTAGTGCAGTTCACTGAGAACAAGTCAGATGAGCCAAATCAACAGGACTTGCATTTGCAATAGGTCGTGAAAGAGATGAGGACGGGCGCGATGCTAGGGGCATACTTGGTCTACATTTTAAGAGCCACCTCCAGTCCTTCTTTGTAAACCAGGTTGATGATAAACACATAAGCACAAACTTCATGAAGACCCTTGGTAAAATAAACCTGTAAACAAAGCATATTTGTGGAGAAATGTGGCCTGTGTGGCAATATAATTAGGCAGATTTAAAATGAACTCAGTTAACCTGCCTAAAAATCATGACCCATTGCTCAGCTCACAGGAGAAAAGACTTCCATCTTCGACCATGGTCAGTATTTCCACTATGGTTTAAATGAGAATGTCAATAAAATGCTGGTAAAATCACATATGGAAAAAGGCGGAGAGGGAAAGGTTATGAATGGGTTGCAACACATCATCAGAATCCTACTTCACTTCTGAACGGAGGCAGTCACTCACTCAGTTCTGAATCAGTATTAAGTGCTCACTGTGAACAAGGCACTGTGAGAAATGCTGAGGCAAGGCATTGTCCCCGCCCTCCAGAGGTTCCTGTGAACAGCCACTGCTGTCACATTGCTGTCCCCGTTACCACCCCATCATGGGCTGAACTATGTACTCCCCCAAATTTATATGCTAAAGTTCTAATCCCCAGTACCTCAGAATGTGACTGTACTTGAAGACAGGATTTTTTAAAATAATTTTATTTTAATTATTGTTCAAGTACAATTTTCTATCCTTTACTCCCATCCCATCCCACCCACGCAGCCCTCCCCACCTCCCTCCCATTTCCACCCACCCCTAGTTTTTGTCCATGTGTCCTTTAAACTTGTTCCTGTAAACCCCTCCCCTTTTCTCCTGAAATTCCCTCCCCTCTCCCCTCTAAACACTGTCAGCCTGTTCTCTATTTCAGTGTCTTTGGTTGTATTTTGCTTGTTTCTTTGTTTTATTGATTAGGTTCCTGTTAAAGGTGAGATCATATGGTATTTGTCTTGCACTGCCTGGCTTATTTCGCTTAGCATAATGCTTTCCAGTTGCATCCATGATGTTGCATAGGGTAGGAGGCCCTTCTTTCTTTCTGCTGCATAGAATTCCATTGTGTAAATGTACCATAGTTTTTTGATCCATTCATTTACCGATGGGCACCTAGGTTGCTTCCAACACTTGGCTATTGTAAATTGTGCTGATATGAACATTGGGGTGCATAGATCCTTTTGAATTGGTGTTTCAGGGTTCTTAGGATATAATCCTAGCAGTGGAATTGCTGGGTCAAAAGGCAGATCCATTTTTAGTTTTCTGAGAAAATTCCATACTGTTTTCCATAGTGGTTGTACCAGTCTGCAATCCCACCAACAGTGTACTAGGGTCCCTTTCTCTCCACAACCTCTCCAACACTTGTTGTTTGTTGCTTTGTTTATGATGGCCATTCTGACTAGTGTGAAGTGGTATCTCATTGTGGTTTTAATTTGCATCTCTCTGATAGCTAGCAATATTGGACATATTTTCATGTGTCTCTGGATCCCCTGTATGTCCTCCTTGGAGAAGTGTCTGTTCAAGTCCTTTGCCCATTTTTTAATTGGGTTGCTTGTTGAAGACAGGATTTTAAAGGAAAATTCAGCTAAATGAGGTCATGAGGACAGGCCCTAATCCAATCTGACTGTCATCCTTATGGTAAGAGGAAATTAGGACGCAGACACACACGAAGGGAAGACCATGTGGAGACACAGGGAGAAGATGGTCATCTACAAGCCAAGGAGAGAGATCTTAGAGGAAACCACCTGGCTGATGCCTTGATTTTGGACTTTAGCTTCTGGAATTGTGAGAAAGTAAATTTCTCATCATTGTTTAAGCCACCCAGTCTGTGGTATTTTGTTATGGCAGCCCTAGCAAACTAATACAAACCTCCATCAGAACCTTTGACCATCTCAGACCTCTGCCCCCTAGCCATGCTGGGTTCAACTGGTTTATAAACTTATACTGTAACATAATCCATTTATAAGCCAAAGATCGGCTTTTAAATTTGCAATGTCAGTTGTCTCTTCCTTCACTGACATTTATTTACTGAGCCCTTGCTCTGCATCAAGCCCTCTGCTAGCCTTTTTCGTATTTGTCACTTCATGAAAGAAAGTGTAGGAACATGTCAGCAGGATATGGGGACACAGGCAGAGCATCCTGGAAATTGGAAGTAGTTGTTCAAATTCCCATTTGAATTGGAAGGGTCCACAGTATCTTCAGGGAAGAGAAAGAAGTTTGCTGTGGCTGGAATAAAATATGTATTGATTACAGGAGCAGGAAAAGCAGTCAAGAGATGTATCTGGGTGGACTCTTAACAAGTTTTTCTGTCACTCTAAGGTCTTTTGGACCCATGCTGTCCATAATGGAGAATCTAAAGATTTTTTTTAACAAACAAGATGCATGATTATCTTTAAAATTATATCCTGGCAGAAGCAAGCTCAGAAGTTCTTTAAAGACCTGAAATTATGAACCTCATTATTCATGAGGTTCTGAAGTTATGAATCTGCTCATCAATCTACTAGTATTGCTCCAGTGTGTGTGTCTGAATCACAACTCCTACATACATACACATGTGTGACACTGCATGCTTGCGAGCTGACCCAAATTTAGTCTAATTCATCAGCACTACAAATAAAGCTATTATTATTATTTTTAGTAATTTACTGCAATTGTCCATGTCTTCTGTTCTTCCTGGCAAGTGATTATAACATTAAATTGTTTATATATTAGATGATAAAAAAATATTTAAGAGTCTATAAAAGACACATTTTTATTACCAAATCACAGGGGCAGAAGGTTCATTTTGTCCTTCAGTAATGAAGCTCTCATCTTGAGAGATCCAATTCATAAAAAGACGTTTACATAGCTTAGTGGGTTTTTTTCTCTCTCTCTTTTGCTTTTTATGAGAAGAAAGGAGGAATAGTGAAGGAATCCACATCAAATAGAAAAGTAAAGACAAAGCAAAAATAAAATAAAAATCCTCAATTATTAGTGTGATGAATAGGGTGAGTGCTGTGATAGGAAAAAAAAAAAAGGAAATCACACAGGCTCTTAGGAAATGCCTCTTTGGAACATTTCCATAAAGATGGTTGGGCATGTGACCCACAGGGGAATTCAGAATGATTCTTATTCTATAAATAGCAGCTGCCACCTTTTGTTGTGTTCCTAAAATAGCTTGCACATTAACAGAAGAGACAAGTGGAGTGTATTGCAACAGATTTTGTCAATGGAAAATAATTAACCTTCATCAAGAGAGGAGGGGAGGGCAGGAGGGGGAAGAGTGTAGAGGACATGAAGGTAATGACTAGGAACATTAAAACAGGAATCCTGGTGCAGGCTGAGGACTGTCAAGGGAGACTGCAGTGACCGTTCAGGGGTGGAATTTAGTCATGGGGACAATATCAAAATTCAGCAAATGTTGGGTAAACCTTCCATGTGTGCAACACCTTGTGCTACAGTCTGCACCAAATCAAAGATGGATGAGAGTCAACCCCTGCCTTTGAGGGAGTTATCACTTAGGAAGAGTGATTATGCAGAAATATTAATATCAATAATACAAGGTAGCACAAAAGATATATCATGAGACATAAAATCACAGGACTCTGGGAGTTGGAAGTAAAAAGAAAACACTAGAATGATTTGGAAAAGCATCATGGAAGGAATCATACTTGAGTACTTTCCTACTTAAAGGATGAGTAGGATTTTAACAGGTACGGAAGGTGAAGGAGATGAGTGGTGGGGGGAGGAGGCACCCCAAGCAAAGGGCGAAATATGAAGAGGCAGCAAATAACAAAGCTAGGAAAAAAGAGCAGATGTAGATACAGCCAAGCAAGTTTTGTTGGTAGGTAGCCAGAGTAGGTTTTGCTTATTCTTCTAAGCCAGAAAAAAAATATTAACCTGAGGGAGAAGAATGGAAGCTGAGCTTTTCCACTGGAAGGGTAAAGCTATAAAATGGGAATTATGACCCTCCTCCATCCCCCCACAAGTGGAGCCTGATGCATTACCACTGCCAGCATTAATTTGGCACAGGAAAAGAAAATGCTCTTCCAAGGGGTTCTCAAAGCAGCCTTTAACCCTCTACCTCCACCTCACAGCAGTCCTCAAAGGCAAGTTAATTTTTTGTTGATGAGGAGGTCTGTCCTGCGCATTATAAGATGTCTAGCAGCATCCCTGGGCTCTAGTGACTAGAGGTATCAACACTAGCTGTGTCAATCAAAAACCTTCTAGAAGGAAGTGGAGACTAAAGAAGTAAGTAATATTAAATAAAATAAACAAAAAAGATTTTTTTAACTGGAAAACCTGAGAGGTATAATAACAACAAAAACTAACATTTTTAGGGCTACATGCCAATGTTCTAAGGCTTTTATTATACTGATGGTGGGTTGATTTAAAATTAGCTGAATAAACCTATCTAAAGGTCACGGCCCATTGTTTGACTCATGGGCAAGCTGAACAATAGAAGGCCTCAATTTAAACAATTAGTATCCCATTTTACAGGTGATAAAATTAAGGACCAAAGTCATGCAGTTCTTAAGTTTTGAATCCAAGATTTGAACCAGGTCCTCTGACTCCTAGCCAAAAGGCTTAACCACCCTGCTGTTTTGCTTCCACTGGAAAGCAGCTGATTTGTGAGTTCTGCTAGGTAGCAAGCTGAGGCTTGGGGAGGTGATGGGATTTGCCCAATGTCATTGGTAACTGCTCTGTGGCTAAAATCTAGGTCTTCTGACTCACTCTACAGATGTTTTTCTTCCTAAGTACCCTAGGAATGTGCACAAAGGAGATTGCTTCCTCCTCTCGGGAAACCTGTATGTTGGTGAGGTTGGAGCAACTAACAGGTGGCAGTGAAATTGCCTCTGGAATAGAAAGCAGGTTGGGACTCAATCTGATGGCTGCATTTAAAGAATTGACTCCTGATGTCACCCCTTTTGTTTAATACATACGTACATACGCACACAGGCTACAAGGAAATAGAGAATTTGGTTAATGTTACTTTGAATCTGCAGAGATCTAGAGAGAGTCGAAATGTTTATATTGTTTCCCCAAAACTTCTAGGCACATTAAACAAAACTTTCTTGTAATTAAATCAGGGCAATTCCACTAAAATTCCAACCTAAAATACAAGAAGAGAGACTTTTCAGTTATTTTGAGGGTTGACAGAAGATGCTTTAACTCCCTTAATTGTGCAATCTTGTGGCATTTAGAACAAGAAAGAGGGTCCGAACACCGCACCACTGCCCAGCCTCTAGAGAGGCCCTCTGCCCACACATGACAGGTGCTCCCATCTGCTAGGCAGAGAAAATGAGCAGTCTAGACTCATTATCTCAGCCCCCGGTGTCTCAGAGCAGCAAGCTGAGCGTAGGAAGAAAATACAGAATACAGACAGAAGGTGAAATTGATGATCCACAGCATGGTTTTCTGGTCAATCAAAAAGATGGGGGCCTTTTCGCTTGCTGCTCTCCTCACCTAGAATGGCTTTCTCCCAGAATTCCACGTGGCTCCCTCTCACATTCCCAGGGAGACTTTCTCTGACCTCCATGATTGTACTGGCAACTCCTGCACTTTCTACCTCCTCTCCTACCCAATGTTTCCCTAGAACAAATATCGTCTTCCAATATAATACATAATTTATGTATTACCTTTGCTAATTGTTACAATAGAAGGGAAGCTCCACATGGGTAGAGATTTTTATCGTTTTGAGTACTCAGCACCATGATTCTGGAACATGGCTGGTATTCAGCAAATATTTGTTAAATGATGAATGAAGGTTAATATAATTTTTAAATGATTTTGATTTATGTTTAAGTCACTCATCAGCATGTCCTATTATAAAAGCTATTAGTATTTAAAAGCCTAATGAGCCTTTTAATAAGTGTTGGTGAAAAGCCTGATGCACTTAAATTACCGTGTGGTAAAGATCAGCCAAGAACTTCCAGAATCGGATGAGGGTGAAAATAATGGAGGGTTAAAAAAAGCAAGCCGAGTACCTGCTACTACTTTCCTGAGGGCATTCCAAGGAGACCAAGGGGAAGTTAAGTTTGGAAGGATTACCTGCCAGTTTCCCACAGGGGTTGATTTTTGTAGATGTCAGAAGTTCTGACACACCTGCTTAGGTGGAATCAGGACAAGACCTGAGCAAGGGCACATGTGGGTAAGTAAAGACTGCAAATTAACACCTGAGCACTTTTTCCTTAGGAGGTTTTTTTAAGTGTTTGCTTTGATAAATAGGGAGAATTTTTAATCAGTGTTTACACAGTTTCTTGGAAAAGCAGATCAAACAGTGAGACTATGCCCTGCTCTGAGGCCCTTCTGGAGACAAGAGAACAGACTGTGTCAGGCAGACCATGACTATTAGAGGCCAGTGGATAAATCAGAGTCCACAGCATAATTACAAACGAGGACTGATATCTCCACTGTCAGATCCGGTGGATGGAGGAATCTGTGGCCTCCTGCAAGGCAGGTTGGAGTGGGGTGGTTCTCAGGAGCCTCTCCCTGTGGGATACCATAATCACCATAACACTGACCATTTGTTAGCCACATATTAGGTGTCAGTTCTGTTAGATACTTTACCTGCATTAGCTCATGAATGCTCAAAACCATATATTTTCCCCATTCTAAAGATGAGGCTCAGAAAGGTCTAGCAGCTGCCTAAAGTCACACAGCTAGTGTGAGAGGGGGTCAGTATTCAAAACTCAAGTCCCTTTGACCCCAGGGCCATGTCAGTGCTCCTACACTAGGCTAGAGCAGTGGTTTAGAGAAAACACCTAGGCCTGGGGACAGGGCAAGTCAGGGTGAGCAGGCCAGCATCACAGCAGTTCTCAGGTGCCAGCCAGGCACTGGCGGCCACCCAGAGCCCAGGTCCAGCCTGAGCACCTAGACACACTCGGCGGTACGAGTGTCAAGACTAACTTGGTGGGCACAAATGATAGGGCTTCACGCCCGGCTTAGAGCTGCAGTCCAATTTTTGTCAGGCAGAGATGTGGACAGACCCACAGACACATGGAGGCACAGACAGACACACAGAGGGAGAGTGCTCGCTGGAACCAACAGAAGCATTCCTGGGTTGCTCTCCTTTTCCCCTAATGTCGAAACTCTGCCTTCACCCCCCCCACCTATCCATTTTCTCCCCCAGCCTCCACCTTTCTCTCCAAGCTCATCCTAACTGTCTCTGCAAAAGGGGGGTCCTGGCTGTTGGTCTTGGTTGCACCTCCTCTCTGCTCCTGAGACAGTGCAGCCTCCCCTGAACTCATCAAACATCCCTTCTAAGCTCCACATTTTTAACTGACACCCAGGTAACAGTAACCTATAAAGAGGTGGAACAGAACCCGCATGGAGTGGGGGCACTCACTTGGTAGGAAAGTAACCTCCTACAGCAAATAAATGGTCTTAAGGTAGGCCCCGAGGCCGACGCCAGATCCCAGGTCAGACAGCGTGCCTGCACTCTAAGCAATTTTCTCATGTTTTGCCTGACATTCACTTATCCCAGATCTTTCCACGCCAGGGAAAGATAATACCTCCCATTTGTTTAGCCTTTTACAGGTTGCAAAACATGTTTAGCTGCATTACCTCACTGAACCCTCCCAACAGTGTTGGAGGAACAGCCCTCTCCCCCACCAGGTGAGAAAAACGACCAGAGCCAGACCAGTGGACTGCCCTGAGCGCCAGACCAGTCAGTCTCAGGCAGCGGGAAGTCCCCAGAGCCAACTGCTCCTTTTCACTGCAGCCAAAAGAACAAATGACTCAACCTGTCAGAGAAAAGAAGGCTTCTTTAGCCCAATTTTTATTTCCTCATGATATAACCTTTGCTCCCGTTAATCTAAGAAAAAAACCAATTAAACAAAAACAGTTGCCAGAACTCTAGGAGTGGAAAATCAAACTTTCCTGTGCTGACTTCAATTCACAGATGGTCCCTTGGCTCGGGAAGTTCTCTCCGTCCTCCACTTACTTGTAGTCTCATAAATGATATTGCTTTTCCTGTGAAAAACACTGGAAGCCATAAGAACATTTACGTGAAGGACAGCTTGAAACTTTGTACAACAGGAGAAAAAAGAGAAATGGGGACAATGGGGAAGAAAGAGACATACAGACATGGGAAGGGGCTCACACACAAGCCTGGACCTGCAGGAGACCCGGCCATGACTTGGCCTTCTCCCTCCCCCCTCCTCCCTTCCTTCTTCTTCCTTCCCCCCTCCCCCTCCCCCCTTCCTTCTTCTTCCTCCCCCCCTTCCCCTCCCTCCTCCCCCTTCTGTGTTGGCCCAGATGAAGCACCACAGCCCTCTCCCACCTCCACTGCCCCTGGCCCCACTGTTTCATCTTCCAACCAGCAGCTCCGTGCTTCCTGTCCCAGCCTCTCCCTGACACTCCTGGCCTGTAGTTGTATACCAGGTAGAGAAACCCAGTTTAGAAGAAGTTAGATAAAAAGACTGAAAGAGAGGGAAGGGAGGAAAATCTAACAACACTGTTTAAAAGAACCAGACACAAACTTCTTGTTTATCTTCATGGAATGTGGGAGGCTGCTGGGAATAGGTGATCACAGTGGGTTTCCCTGGGGAAACATTTTCTGTGGGCTGATCACCTTGTTTCTGACATATTCCAGCTCCCACAATACAAAGTCAGTGAAGACTCAGAAGACCTCCACCACTGGGAATTCATGGACTGTCTGCTTCAAAAAGAGAAAGGGCAGTGAGAGAAATACATATTTTTTGTATTCTATTTCCGTAGAAGAGAGGAGGCTGACACATCCCGGAGTGACGTGGGGACCCATAGCCTCCTGTTACAGACAGGCACCCCCCAGTCGCTGGCATGATTGTGGCTTCTTATCATCTTCTAGGGCTCAATTTAAATGCGACTATCCACTTTCCTGTCCTCCTTTCAAAAAATAGATCCCTCCGTTACTGTCTGTCACAGAACCTTGTTGATGCCCTTCTCAACACTTAGTAAGCTGTAATTGTTTGGTTCATTTATCAATCTGTTTATTGACTGGCTCCCTCAAAAGACATGAGCTACGTTAGCATGCCCACTTTTATTATCAATTTGAGACATTCTAAAGTAAGAGCTCAATTTATATCTGGAATGAATATATGAGTATTAAAATCTCTGGCACAGTATGTGATTTCTCAGCAGTTGTTTCACAAACCCAAGTTTTTCTCTCTGAGCCTCAGTCTATTGGGGTGTGTGGACACATGGAACTATAATTTTATACAAGGCTGACTGAGTACATGCTGACTAAAAGCAGAAAAAGAGCTGGTGGTGAAGATTTTGTTCAAGGCAGGTCTCGGGGACTGGCAGGAGAGGCGACACGCACACTTCAGGGTCTCTGGCAACAGGGAAGTTAACCCCAAGTTCATGCCCACCTGCTCTGCCCCCTTTTCTGGGGTTGTCGATTAAAATAAAGGCCCAAAATCAGGGAAAAATGGCCTTACAAGTATTTATAGAGACATAAGATTTGAAAACTTTCTGGAGCAGTAAAGCCCAGGCTTTGCCCTTACCATTCCAGGGCCCCCACCAATTTATTTCCATGTAAATTTACCTCATTTTTTCCAACAAGGGTTTTAAGCAGGGTGGCTTAAAATGCCCCCATTTACTACATGTTCTGTCCTTAGAAATGTCACTTAAAGATATGTTTCAGGCCAGTTCCCCAAAGTGATTGGAGGAGAGCGTAGAGTTTGACCTTGGCACATGATGGGAAGGATAGATAGGATCTGCCCAAGACTTCAGGAGACTCAGAGGAGCTCTGAAGAACCCCCCCCCACCCCACCCCCACCCAGCACACAAATTAGCAACCAATTGTTTCTGCCTCTCACTCCCTCTTGTGGAATGAGGCTCCTCATTTTCACTAATTCCAAAAAAAGTGGAGACAAAGCCTGTGGGAGACAGATAAGATTAAAGGGAGCTAGAGATGGGTAGCAGAAGGGCTGTGCCTTTTCTTTTAATCTCACTTTACCAGCGCCTGCCTAGTGAGGCGAGGCCCCGGAGGGCTCTTTAAGGCCTGTCTGGCTGGAAGCGCCCTTTTCCAGGACTGCCAGTGTTCTCCGGCTGTGTTGACAGCCTCACACCTCCTAGATGGTTGTCTAGAGGCTGGCCGTCAGTCGCTTGGGCTGTTCTTTATGCAGGATTTTTTTCTTCTTTATATTTGAAGAATTTTGCTTTTGTTTTGTTTTGTTTTATTATTTGAGGAATTGAAAAGTCAGGAAAAGAGAAACACAACTAAACTACTTTGTAGGTTACTGAAAAAGAAACATTAGAATCTAATTCTAATACCGGGAATTTCTAATTTCTCTCTGTCTCTTGAAGCTATTGAGGTCTCTCCTCTGTTACCTGCCTGCAGGGCTCTCGGCTGGCACTTAGGCGCGCCCAGTCCAGTCATCCAGGAGGGACACCACATGCTCGTGGTTGTTCTCACTCTTCACTGAACTGCACTGCCAGGACTCTTGCTCTAATTCTGGCCTGTCCGTCCTCTCAGCAAAAGTGTCCCAGGAAAGAGAGAACTAATAGACTTGGTGCCTGAAGACTTTGTTAGACTCTTAGGAAGGGGTCTCAAATGCCTTCAACAGATGCCTCTGAAGAACACTTGAAGGGTCTGAAGGGCTTCAGTGTCAGTCTGAAGTGTCAGTAAAGTATGTTTAGGCTACCTGTATGTTGCTGCCGTGTAAGGTTGAGCCAATCAGTAGAAGTAGGAGGCATATTTGAACTGTTGTAACAGCTAGAGCTCCCAGCTGCCTCACAAGATAATGCATGTCACTAAACATGTTCACGAGCTTGCTAGAGCGGTGGGTCCGTGAGCCTAGATGCCTGCGTAATCTCTGGGAGTTGGAAGCAAGGGCACAGAACCTTGTACGCAAGAACACAGGTTGAAGGCCATGCTATCACAGTAATCGACTTATGGAAACTTTGAGCTTCTGTTTTCTCATTAGTAAAATGAGCTGAATACCAACATTAAAAAGGTAATAATTAGTTATATGTGCTCAATAAATGTTACTTTTTTAAATAGATAACTTGGCCAATGAAATTGACATTTGGGTGCTTCTGAGAATGAGTCAGAAACCTGACAACATCTGTAGATTTACCAAGGGTCTCCAAGAAACACTGGTCCTATATCTCTCTAAGGCAAAGACAGCCAATGAATGGATTTCCGAGTTAAGCATAAATTTATAAACCATATTTGTACACATTGTTTCATTTGGATGCTGGCCGTCATAACAGCCATATAAGTGGGAAAGGTAATTTTATGTAAACTTTGCAGATAAGAAAAATTAAACATTTGTAGTGTTAAGTAACTTGTACGAGATTGCACTGCTAATTATCCACAGATGTAGGGTGAGAAGTAACTTATATTTCCTAACTTCTACTCAGGCACCATTATTTTCACTATCCCAAGCTCTGTTCCCTGTCAACAGTCTCACAGGCTTAGTTTCTTTCCTTCCCAAGCAGACAAACGACTAGAGACTGTATTTTGTGGTATTTGCTTAAATCTCTTTTTCTTCACCATTTACACTAGTCTCTTCTCAAGGCCGGCTAACTTTTTGATTTCAGTGTTTGCTAGGTGTTCCCCAACTCCATAGTCAGGTCTCAAGGAGCTCTTGCCTTTCTCCATTTTCTAGCTCAAGTGGAAGGACATGGAGCAGATTAGAGTTTGAATCCCCAATCTTCTCTCACTAGCCTGGGTAACTTGGGGAAAATTACTTAGCACTTCTAAACCTTAACATTCTTACTTGTGAAAAAAAAAAAAAAGAATACTTACATACCAAGATCCCTGTGAGGATTAAGAAAGATAATGGACCAGTGTCCTGTCCATGCTAATTTTTCTAAGCTGCAAAGCCATGAACACTATCCTCAAGTATAATTTTTATTGTATCACTTACCTACTCAGATCACTTCTTCAGCATCTCCTAAGCAGTATTCCCCTCAAGTTCAAACTCTAGATCAACACTGCCCATTAGAGATGTAGTGCAGACCACAAATGTGAGCCATATATGCAATTTTGAATTTTCTAATAACCACATTAATGCAAAGTAAAAAGAAACAGCTGAGATTAATTTTGATGATGTACCTTATTTAACCTAATATATCTAAAATGTTATCATGGTAACATGTAACCATAAAGAAATTATTAATGAAATATTTTACATTCTTTTTTATACTAAGTATTGAAATTCAGGTGTGCATTTCACACTTACAGCACATCTCAATTTATACTAGCTACATTTCAAGTGCTCAATGGCTGTATGTGACTAGTGGCCAGTACACTGGACAGAGCAGCCTAAATTCAGTTTAACCTTCACCTACCAACTGCTTCTCTGTGCTGATGATCCTGATTTCCAGATTATCAAAGACTTATCAAAAACACTCCTCTGCCACATTATCCCTTTCTTACCTAACAAAAACAAATTACCATAAGTCTTTCATCCATCTACAAGGCTTTCTCTCCCTCTCCTCACACTCTTCTTCAGACCCTTGACTGCTGAACAGTTCATCCAGGGAAGCTGTCTCTGCCTAATTCCACCTGGGTCTGAGGTCACCCACTGAGAAGAGAGGTGTATTGATTACAAAGTAAAGTGATCTCAGTGAAGATGCAAAAAGCTGTGGAATGAGGCAAGCCCAGGTTTACGTTTAGGTCTAGGCTCTGCCACTAACTGACATTGGTAGAGAGGAATGGGGCTGAGGCTAGGACCAGTAGCTATCAGTATTTTAAAAGCAATAGGGATACCCTAGTGTAGCCCCCAAAATCCACGCTTGAGAATGTTTCTTTGAGTGGTTCTTCCATAGACCCCCTGGGGTGACTGCTGTCTTGTGACGTGGAGGCACAGGGTTAGCACTCCCAATAACAGGCTGTGAGTGTTAGCACCATCAAAAGGCAGCGGAAGATCAAGGCAGCTGTTGCTCATCTTGCTGAATCAGCCACCCACATCAACACTGGCTCTGATTTTAAATTAAGAAATTAATATTTAATACTTCATCACTTGTTTTTATAAAACATCATCACATTGCCTTGCAGGGCTATTGGCATGCAGGTCGAAAGATTTTTGTCAGGCAGTATTAATTCCAAACCTGGGCATTTCTATCTCCTCACTATGAGGTCATTGACAATATCCCATTATCTAGCAAGTGCCCATCTCTTTTAAACAGTATCAGTCTGAAGGAATAAACAATAGCAGGCAGAAATTGGGAAAAGAAAACTTAGTTAAGTATTTAATAATCCAGCCAATACTAAGTAAATAAGCCTTTACTCTATTTAAATTAGAGAAAGTGCCAACCAAGTTGCAAATTCTGGTTAACTTAAGCGGAAATGCCCCAGATTTAAGTGAAAAAAACTGATTACCACAACCCCGTGTTCTTATGAAATTGTTGTTGATACGTTGTTTAGAAACATCCTTTTAGAACCCCATAACTGTAACTAGTGTTCTTCTATAACTCATTCCCAGCCATTCCTTTATGTTAAACTGAACAAGTCCCTGATGGCTGCACACTTTTGCAAATAGGAAACTGTCACTTTTCAGTAATGCCTTTTTATAAGGGCCTTAGGTCCATATCTGTATATTGTGTACAAGATTTACTTTGTTCATCTTTAATTAAAAAGCTTCCCCAAAACACAAATCACCTGAGAGGAAAAGCTAGTTACCAAGGAGAGACATCCTAATGAATCAGAGAGTGAATCTGTACATACTGTATCTGCATAGTTCAGAAAGCCATATGTATATTTAAAAGAGGAGCAAATCATATTTCAACCAACTGTGGATCGTGCACTTCTACTGGCAAGAAGTGCAGACAGCCTTTATTTACTTTTTTTAAGCATGGAAGCAAATTAGCAAGTGGCTCTTGTATGGAATCTGTGAACAGATTTAGACAGATGGGACTATCTCTAGAGCATGCTTGATTTAGGAAAACAAATCCCATCCAAGGACAAAGTGGCCCAATGGAGATGAATAAGAACAGCACTGAAGAGCTCTGAATTTCCATCCAGGAATCTGCATGGGGATTCTCTTTAAAATGGGAAATAAGGAAAACTCTACATCTTTGGCTGCAACTGTGACATTCTCCAAAATAAAGGCAGTGCCACTAAAAAAGGGTTGATTCCTGATTTAACTCTGCAAGCCGCGAGTGAACTGCATGACTAATTTGGGGATTCAGATCAGATTCTTTTGTTTATGACCTGATAAAAGAAAAAATTGTGTTCACATTCAGAAGTCTCTTCATTGATTCTCACCATATAATAAGCCTTGGTGTATTTCTGAGTCTGGAGTTTCTACCTACCTGTGCAGTGGGAATTAGTAGCTACTACTGACAGAAGACCTTCGCAAAGATATCATGAAAGGCAAGACACATATCCAGTGAAATTCTGATGCCTCCTGCTGTCTGTGGGAATTAGAATAATGCCCAGGAATCCTGTGAGTAAAACAATTACAGGAGATGCAAAAAGCCCTGCTGAGCAGAGAAGTTTCAAATACCAGAGAAATAACCAAGGCTTTGTAAAATCAAGTTTGATGCAGAACCTCAATTTTTATTATTTAAATTTTTTATTATTTAATTTCTACTCTTATGGATCCTGTTTTTGTTCCTGAACAACCAACAGAGAATATTAGGAAACTATTATAGCTTTGAAAATTTCAGTATTTGCATTAAATTATTTTGTCTTGTCTAAAAATACTCTTAAAATGTGAAGAAAAAGAAAGAAAAAATCAAACAATCCTCGGCTACAGAACATTTCTATAAGCTACTTGTTTTTAAAGAAGCTTTCTTCCTGAAGATGAAACCACAGATGAATATGATTCAAAGGAAAAAATACCTTTGCCTGACACAACTGAAATCTTCTTACTGGCGACTTCGGGTCCATTGTTACTAAGGTAACTCAATCAATTAAAGTTTGAGTAATATTCCAGAACTTATTAATGAAACGTGAGGAGAGAAAAGAGATTAGGTTTAGGGTGAAAAAATTGGAATTACAGAATTAAGTAGCCTACAACTGTCTCCTTTGCTTTTTATATTTCAGATAATTCTCAGATCTTAGCAGTTTCATAATGATAAAGAAACTAATGAGATCCTCAGTGTTCAGGTAAAGGATATTTTATAAGACAATAATTTGAGGTTTAGTATTAGGACATAAACTTTGCTACTTCGTCTCTAGAATAAATAAACCCTGTATAGAGTCATATTTTGTGACAACTTTATAAAATTTATCAAGTCTTATTGATCTATATTACCTCAGGCTTCAGATTAAGTGAATAAAAAGTTAATAACTATTATTCTAATTAAAAAAACAAAGGTGCTGGTAAATTTATAGTGGGAAGAACACACAGAAATAGAACTTGTACAGCATAGAAAAAGTAAATGTGCCAATGCTAAGACTGAAAACTAACAATGTTTCCTCATTTGTAATTTGTCCTAGTGTATCTCGAGAGCACGCATCTCACAGGCCTCTCCTAGTATCGTCCTATTTGTAATTCCAAAGACAATAAAAGAAGCAAAAAAAAAGTTACCTAAACATGGAATTTAAAATGTTTAATTATTTTTTACAACTGAACTTCCTGTTCAAATTTTATGTCTGTATAGATTGATTTGTTTACATTTGAATATTTTTTAATTGTTGTGGAAGGACAAAAAATATGATGTGGGATATGAGGAAACTGAAGTAGGACTGAAGTAAACGGGGTAAACTGCCTTTGTACTCATATCTAGAAAAGTGAATATCAGTGCACATCAGCTTTACTGTCAGTGTGTGTTCTTATTGGAATAGAAAATGCTTCAGTGAATTTTTTACATGTCAAAGAAAATACTCTGTAAGAATTAAAAAATATAAGAAACACAAAAGGATCCTTAAACTCATTATCAGCTTTCGCTTAAGTCAAACAAAAGTCTTCAGAGCATTTTTTGTATTATAAAACTTTAAATGAAAGAATGTTCAGAAAAACCTAAGAGTATGAAGAAAATACTAAGTGCTGAATATTATAGTATAAATTTATATTGTTATAGTGAATCTTTCATTCTCTCCTCCAAAATGGCAGTAAAAAATAGATTGTCTTGGTAATGGTGAGCATCTTGGTAATCACAATTTTAAAAAATATCATTTTATTCTCATTTTATTGTGCTTTGAATAGTGTTCAAAGAAGATCTGTTTTACTAGTGATAACACTTTGCATTTATGTAGCACTTTAGAAATTAGAGAAAGCAGTCAGCTAAATGATCTGATTTGATACTTAAATACTCTGGGAAACACTTCTTTTGCCCTTCCTTGATCTGAAGGAAGAAACAAAGGTTGAATGGTTAGGTGTCTTACCAAGGTCTTAAAGCCAGGGAGTGGTGGGACTACAACTTGAACTTGAGTCTTTTTGCTTCAGTCATAAGCTCCTACCACTACTCTACAATATCTCCATTGAAAAGATGAGCTATTACTAAATATTACTACAGAAACCTCACCAAAGGAAAAGAGAACGCAGCAGGGGCTGCAGCTGGGGTTGAGTGATTAGCTTATGTGTAGTTGGACGTCTTTCAGATGTTGGCAGAAGTTGCAAATATTTGTTTATCTGAGAAATTTTATTATTTGTTGCTTTCTTACAGGCTATGGCACTTGTCATTTTAAAAGTATTAAACTTAGCTAACATAGGTTTCCATACATAAATGTTGTTAGACGTTAGGGAAAGTCCCTTTGTAAGAGTTGTAAGCACATTACTTAACATGTAGCATGATTGACGTTCTGTGTAGTTTACATTATGAAAATTTTAAATACTGTAATACAGAAAATATTAATGAAGTCACTTTACACATAAAATTGGATATAATGAAAATCTGTGTTTTAAAAATCTGGAACCACAGAAATCAGTTAGCAAGCCAAATGAATTATAAATTCTATATTTGCTGCTACCAAATGGCATCAGTAACTGATACCTTTTCTCAGAATCATATGAACCATATTGTTATACATATTAAAACTTTGATAGATAATTCTGGTGACTATATGGCTGTTAACACTCACTGTTATAATTATATACTGCTTTTTTATATACTATAGCAGTGATTTTCAACCAGTGTGCTGCAAGAATTTTTAAAACATGCAATACCTGACAATTTAGTCAGGGGCACTGATCTCTTTTCCCTTAGGTTGTCAAATAAAAAAAAATGACAACAGCTAACACAACAATAGCCATCCTGTGTGAATGCCCTGTCTTCAGTCATAAATATATATGTCATATAATATAGAGTTGCATCTTAATGGTCACATTGCATGATAAGGTTGCATCTGATTGGTTAATTCTTGGTACCAGAAATCCTTATATACAAGTATAGACACCTGATTTTTTAAGGTCACTTTGCAGCAAAAAGGGTAGATAATTACTATTATTATTTTTTGTAAATCGATCAAAACTATACATATTTTTTTCAGATCAGCAAAAAATATACTTTATGGCGTGTTGCAGAATTTTATTTTATTTTTATTTTTATTTATCCTCATCCAAGGGCATGCTTATTGATTTTAGAGAGAGAGGAAGGGAGAGGAAGAAAGATGGTGGGAAACATTGATGTTGCCTTGGTTGATGAAACAATAATGAAACATCATTGTTGATGAAACAGGGATGTTGCCTGGTTGCCTAACTAGGACTGAACTCTCAACCTAGGCATGTGGCCTGACCAGGAATCAAACCAACAACTTTTAGGTTTACAGGCACTCCAATCAAATGAGCCACACTGGCCAGGGCAGTGTGCCACAGAATTTTAGTAGTTAGTTTACGTGTGCTATGAGATGAAAAAGGTTGAAAATCCCTATACTATTGTAAAGCTTCTAATCACTAGTGAAATTATGGTACTACCGCAAAATAAAAAATAAGATAAAACAAAACTTTGGAGGATAGTTTAGACATGCTAAAACAATTTAAAGAAGACCAAATATGTGCCAAGAAATAATGAGCTGCTGATTTAGGAGAGAGAGCTCTAATAAATAATAGATCACTCTACCTCTAGACTTAAAAAAGCATTTATGAAGAACAAAGAGCAGGAGGAAAGAATGAGGGAAAAGAAAAGAGGAGGGAAGAACAGAAGGAAAAGGAGGAGAAAAGGGAGAGGAGAAGGTAAGGAGGACAAGGAAAAACAATACAAGGAGGAAGAAGAAAAGAAGGAATAAGGGAGAAGGAGGAGGAAGAAAAATGAAGTGAGGGTGGAATTGGCATAATGGCTGTAGATTTCTGAGCTCTGACAATGCACTGCCCTTCTTTACTCCTATCAGTTTGGGAAAATTAGCCTTGGATTATTCAAATTTTCTATCATGCAAGCTCTTTAAGAACATACCACACACAAACTATAATTTCCCTTTATAAAATAATGTACTCAGATTTAGCATGATGCATAGTTTACCCACAGGAAGATTTGATCCTCATATGATAGACCCAAGGTTGGAATGATACCTAAAGGCCATATGCTGTTATCAACTTTTGGACAGTACATGGAATCTCCTCTAAAACATACCCCCAAGTGACCAAAGTGATCTAGAGATCTATAGGTCTTTTAAAAGCCTTTGAGTTTACAAAGTACTTTAAAGTGCCTAATCTCATTTAATCTTCACAGTAAATCTGTGCAATTAATTAAATCTGTGCATTACATTAATTTTTCAATTAAAAAAACTAAATCCCATAGAATTCATATCGATTGCTTATGGATACAAAACTACCTTGAAAAAGACCAGGTTCACTGACACCCAATTCAATACTTATTTGTATCAACTAAATAATTCCATTTCACTGTCTAAAATTATTTATCAGATGACTTTAAAATTTCATCTTATACCTGAACCTTAAGTAGTAAACAGATATTTTGGAAAGTATATGGACAAACTCTCTTCCAGCTTACCGTCTTCTAACCAGGATGTTAATTAAATCACCTGACCCTGGGAATTTAAGATTCCTTTCATTGAAAGGACTTTTTAGATGGTACTGTGCTAGTCCAATGCCCTCCTGCCTTGAAAACGAAATATAGTTCTAAAGAGGGGAAGAGATTTTCTTTGTGTTATCATATGGCCATTTTCTTATAAAACATAAGAATCCTAAGTATTCTTCCATATTTAATGTGACAGATTTAGGAAGAAATTGGAAAAGTTACTTTCAGCTAATGACACTTCAGATACAGAAACAGGAGCTCATTTCTTTTACCAACTTATCCTCAACCACAACATCCTCCTGACAAGTAGGGAAGGAAGGAAGGAAAGAAGGAAGGAAGGAAGGAAGGAAGGAAGGAAGGAAGGAAGGAAGGGAGGAAGGAAGGAAGGAAGGGTGGGAGGGAGGGAGGGAGGGTGGGAGGGAGGGAGGGAGGGAAACCCCCAAAATTTTTCTTGTTTTTAAAATTCTCTTAAAATAGCGTCTTAATCTGTAGACATTTTGCCTGGTTCAGTGTAAAACTGAGCTCAACTGAGACATAAGAGTCAAAGGTCATCCCTTACAGGGTTTTATTGTGACAGTAAGTTTAAACTCACTTAATTAATGTTGCTTGAATTCCAGGTGAATTTTTTCCAACACAAAAATAGATTCAGTCTGATGATTTTCTTTTAAATTTTAATAGCTCTCATTTCTATGTAAGTACCAGTGCTAAAAAATGTTAATCAAGGGATATGAACCCAGTCTGAGCCCATCACTGTAAAATGTCTGTTCATAGAAGCCGATGGAGTTAGGGTACACACACCACACATTCCTTCTTTACTGAAAGTATCTAATCCCAGCACCTGATATAAAGTGGGTGCTTAGTAAGATTTTTCTTTGTTCTTGCTTACATAGTTTTACCCTAGTGAATTCCTTCAAGTTTATCATCTTTTTAGAATACATAAGATAAATATAGATACAGATAGGTATAAATATGTATATGACTAGTTAGTAGGAATGACTATATATGTTGACAACGAAAAGCAGGCAGGCAAAGAGGAAGAAAGGGATGAAGACTAGTTATTTAGTTAATTATACATATGGACTTACCAAACATTAAAATTTTAAGATTGATAAGAGAAATATGGAAAGGATGATTAAAATTAACAGAAAGAAAAAAAACGAGGAAAATGGAAATGGAAAGAGAATCAGAAAATAAAGAGAGAAATGACAGTGAGACATGACCAATGATATTAAAAAACCACTTATTAAGGGACTCCTCTTTGCTCAGTGCTGAGTACTTTACATTTTCGTCTCTGCCAGGTATTTGTGTTCTCATTTTGTAGAGGAGAAAACCGGAGCACAAGGTCGCAGAGTTGGAATGGTTTTGGAGTTGAGATTTGCTGACATGCCTCCCACCATTCCTCTATTCCCAAAGCTTTTAGCAATGCAAAGAGGGAGTGTCTGAAAAAAAGCGGGGAGGAATAAAAGAGAAAGAACAGGGGGATATTTAGTTCTCCATTTGCGCCCCTTTGGCTCTGGCTGTCATTTCATTCAGGTAGTTCGTAGAGCCCCTCAGAGTCCCAGAAAAAAAGCAGGAGCCATTCAAATCCATTATTCATGTTGAAATTTACAAATACAAGGTAAAATACAAATCACAGGGAAAAAATGTTTTATTCTTTAACTAATGGTACTCAGTTAATGTTGAGCCAAATTGCAGGAAAATACATATAGCGTAAGTGGACCGTGAAAGCTTTGAGAGTCACAGGACTGTGGACATTCTCTGTGGGCCGTGTTCACGTAAACGTGTATCTGCTTCCACGAGTGCGTATGTCTTGGCTCTTCCACGTGAACTATTGTTGGCTGTAGACCCAAGCTCTTTCTAAATACTGAATAATTCAAAAGGAATTATTTATGATTCATTTTCAAGCATTTATTATATAATGTTAAAGTGGGGAATAAGGTGGTTTGAATGATGGTAAAAATCAACATAATTCCCAGAGTTTTAAGCCCAGAGATTATTCAGGAGGAAGGTCCAATTACATTTTTGTAAGCATTAAAGGAGAAGGTTTCACTTACGGGCCAAGAAACATCATGCCCTGGAGAAGAGAGTCCTCTCCATTTGTAATGCTGGCATTTGAAAAATAAAGCTTTAGTAGTCAATGAAATGCTTTTATGTCTAGATAATTTCATTTAAAATCTCCATTCTCCATGGAAAACAATTAAGTTTCGAGCACCATGATAAAAAATGACATGCCCTAGGTATAATTTGCTGTGTAAATTACACCCTCAAACAAACATTTTCTGGTGGTTCAAAACAATGGTGGCAGGCTGATGAGAGAGGTCACCTAATAAGATAGTCTCTTCCCTGTTTATGTCATTTGTAAAATATTTTGGACATTACCCCCTATACACATTCCAAGCAGAATCACACTCTTGTGTTTCAAACTATGTAGATAAGGCAGTTTAATATGATAGCCATTAGCCTAGTCTCACTAGTCATATTTCAAATGCTCAGTTTGAGGCCTATTTGGCTAGTGGCTAGTGTATTGATCAGTTCAGAGTTCTAAAACATTTCTATCACTGCAGAAAAAATCTCTTGGACAGTGCTGCTTTAAACAAACATCCTCTTTACAAAGGTAAAACCTTTTTTTAAAGGTACCTCATCAGAAGGGAAAACAAAAAAGTAATCAGAGTGTGATACTCAAAAGGTTAACTGACACCCTGGCTGGGTAGTTCAGTTGGTTAGAGTGTCATCCTAATAACTCCAAGGCTGCAGGTTCCATCCCAGGTCTGGGCACATACAAGGATCAAACCAATGAGCACATAAATAAGCAGGCCAACAAACCAATGTTTCTCTCTCTCTCTCCCTCCTTCTCTTTCTTTAAAATTAATGAATAAAAATTTAAAAATAACAAATATTTTCAAAAGGTTAACTCACTTTCTCAAAGTCAGTTAATGAGAGAACCAAGACTAAACTCCACCTTTCTTGCATTATGCTCAGTTCCCGACTATTCCCAGGGCCTTTTTATTTAGGCTAGGAATAAATGGTACATTTGAGTGGCCAGTATTTTTCAACCACTATCAGTTCCTAACTTCCATATAGTGAAACTTTCACATCTCCAGCCTCTTCCATTTCTATTCTCACCTCCTTGGGTACCAGTCACCACCACCCTTTCCTCCTCGTCAAATTCAAATACAAGATAGCAGAAATTCTCCTTTGACTTCTTCTCAAAGCCCTTTCCCATAACTACCATATATCCACGGTCCCAGGTCTCAGAAGAGCCCCATGCTCCAAAACGCAGTCTTCAAGCTAATCCTAATCTGATATCTGGGGTACCTGTCCACTGACCACATCCTTATACAGCCCACTGGTGGCTTCAACTGATTCTTGAGCAGAAACCTCGTCTGAGTCCCTAGCCCTTTCCCCCAGCAATATCCATACGGGGGGTGGTTCTTGGACAAATTTCTAGATGATCACTTTTGAGTCACAGGGTTGAGACAACCATGCTGTCACTATGCAACAGCTCCTAGGGAGTGGGAGATATTATCCAACTACTGGCAGACATCTGTTAGTACTGAGGCTGACTTGTCCCTCAGGTCATCCCATAGGCTGGGATTGGATTAGCCTAGAACCCATATCAGGTACTGTACGTTGTGGATAGTTACTACATTGCCTACTTTCAAATGAAATAAATGAGAGGGTGTTTTATATTTGTAAATTAAAGGTCATAGAAATGTTCAAACTGGAATTTAATCACATAGGAAAGAAGGTCTGAAAATGAGTTCCTGATACACACACACTCACACACACACTCACACCCAGAAGGGTTATGATCTTTGTATTTGGGAAGAGACTAAAAAAAGAATTCTTTTTATGGTTGTCTATAGTAATCATTTTTGCTACTGTTATTCAATTCTCTGCTTTTTTTGACTGTTATTTAGATTTAGCATATCTAGGTTAATTATAGTTCAAATGAAATACCAAAATCAGAGTCAAAATCATATCCTTCAGGAAATGGAATGCCAAGTACCAAGGAATAGAACTCCATCCCCTTCTTCCAAAAAGAGTTACACCAAAAAAAAAAAAAAAAAAAAAATAGACACAGAAGCAGAGAGAGAGAAGTCCAAACATGGAAAAGATACTCTGGCCTTAGTTCTACCAAGCACCTGCTTCCAATACCCTCCTGTCAGGCCACCAGAGACTCCTTTAAGCACTTAGGAGGAGTGGGAAGCTTGGATTGTCAGCTCTCACAGTCAGTTGCTGGAGGCTGATTGCAAACCCTTCTATTGAAGGCCCCTCCCAGCCTTTGGTGTCAGCAGCCACAGGCAGCTATTTGCTGATCTCCAGCAAAATACTTACAGTATTGGAAATTCAGTGTTTTTATCTAGGTCGTGATAATTCGAAGCTCATAGGATTTTTTCCATAATTAAATGACATCATGCATGCAAAGTGCCTGGCACAGAGTAGGACCTCCCCAAAGAACAACTGTTTCCTTTTGTGATTATATATATGCCCTTTGTATGGTAAGGTGACATTAACAACCCTCACCAGCCTGACCTTCTGAGTGCACAGAAACAACCACCTTTAGAAGGTGAACACTGTTTTCAAGTGGAGGCAGATGTATTTGACTAGACATAAGGTCTGGTGTGGTCCCTTGTCTTTCCACTTACAGCCTTCCACTCCCCATCTGGCCAGTGCCACTGAGCCCTTGGGAACTTCAGGAAAGGGGCGAGTTGTTCTTTTCTGGCTTGTGCTCCTATGCCAGAACCAAACCACTTCCCTTGGTGAACAAAACCTGATCTCTGTAGCTGCAGACCCTACCCAGGTCCCATGCTTACTTGCTCTTCCACCTCCCAACCTCCCCAGTCCTCTGCACATCCGCACTGCCATCGACACCAGTGCTTCTGTGACCCAGGGGAGAATCCCGGAGCTGCTCCACCAAAGAGACCCCCCAGTCAGCTTGACTTATTTAGCATATCAACACAAAGCACAGCTAGTTTTGCTTTTTTGTTTGTTTGTTTTTTCTATGTACAAGCAGAGGTACACAGGAAGGGAAACGGTGAGTGGCAAGTGGTGTGTTTCCAGAGTCCAGTTTTAGGGACTGTGGAATGAAGCGTTAGCTTATAGCTGAGTTACGAGTGCAGTGGCATCTGTCACTTACTAACCATGAGACTCTGGGAAAATTGGTTACGTTTTTTAATCATTGGTTTCCTCATTTGTTGTAAAGGAGATAAAATTACCTAACTCTTGGGGTTGTAGGGATGATTAAATGAGAAGTTAGAAGCACCTGGCACATAGTATGTTCCAAATAAATTACCTTGGCTGCTGTCTGTATTAGTACTAGTGCTGTATTCTAGCTAGAAAATCAAAGGTATTGCTACTATTGCAGTTGCTACTCCGAACTGTTCCTGGCAGGGAACAGATACCAAGGATAAGAACCTCAAGGATCCTCCTAGATACCTGCACTAATTTTGCACTAAATATGACCAGTACCCACACTTGGCTGCACATTAAAATCATCCAAGGGCTTTAAAAAAATCCTGATGTCCAGGTCACATGTCTGAAATCTCTGGGAGGGAAATCCAGGCATCAGTCATGTTTAAAGGTTATTCTAATGTGTAGCCAAGTGTGAGAATCACAGTTCTTACTGGGACTTCTACAACCTCTGTCTATACCTCTATTGTCACACTTGTCCCCTTTTAGATAATTCCTTTTAAGTGTGCCCAGCAAATGTTTGTACCCCTATGAGACTGCGCAAGACCAAGGACCACAATTTATTCATCTTTGTAACCTCAGCAGCAATGATATATAATGATAACAATGGAGATAGTCCCCAACTTTCATGAATGACAACCCCTACATGCCTGGCACGGGGCTAAGATCTTTACAATATTCTCTCATTTAATTCACAACAATCTGTAGAGTAGAATGTTATCATTAGCCTCATGCTGCACCTGAGAAAATTGAGGCACTGACAGGTTAAGAAACTTGTTAAGCAAGTAGCCTGACTCGAGGGCCTACTCTTTTCCATTAAGTTATGGAAACCTCCGCATCGCAGTCTGGACTTCCAGCGGGCATTTACCAGCAGAAATGGCAACAGTAACAACAGTGTAGCCCACATTTAGTGAGAGCTCCTTCTGTACTACGAACTATGTTTAGCCCTTTACCTACTTTATCTCATTTAATTTTCACCACCCCTCCCCACAAAAGAAAACTGTAAAAGGCAGGTCTGATTATTATTTTCTTTTATAAAGAGGAAATTGAAGTTTAATAAGAGGTTAAATGACTTCAAGAGAGGTCAGTCAAAGTGAAGTAAGGATTTGGACTCAAGTGTGTCTGATTTCTGGCTCTTAATTATTAAACAACACTGCACGTACTTATTTTACCAACGGATGAGGGAGAGAACAAATGAATGAATGAATGACCTTGTCAGGTCTTTTTCTATCCTTGCCTCCTTTATCAACATTCTCAGCACAACTCTCTGCTATACAAGACGCTTAAACTCCTCTTACAGTTTAAAGAAGGAAAAAATAGCTGTGTACTAGTTCTATTTGGGGGAGAAGGAAGGGGAAATCAACACGAAGGAAATGAATCTCTGCAAATTCCCAAAGATTTTGGGCCGAAGCCAGTTTGTTAGTGTGCAAATGAAAGCGCTGTCTCTGCTTTTCACTACTCTGTTTCATGCGTTTAAAATCTAAACAGGAGGCTTAACATCTGCTATGTGTGCTGGAAAATAAGTACTGCGAACAATGACAAAGGTGGAGGGGTTTAGAAAACAAACCCACATGCACACAGAGAACTGTATGGTGATCACCAGAGGGAAGGGGGTGGGAAGAGGTAGAAGAGGGTACAGGGGGATAAATGGTGACAGGAGATTGGACTTGGGGTGGTGAACACACAATACAAGATACAGGTGATGTATTATAAAACTGTACACCTGACACCTATATAATATTATTAACCAGTGTCGCCCCAATAAATTCAATTAAAAAAAAAGACCTGGGAACACTAAACAGAAGATGTACTGGATAGTCTCAAATATTTCCAGTTGCTAGGCAACACATTTCCTGCTTTCCAGTCACCTCAGCTAAGTCACCTGGGCTTCAACTCTGAGAAAGTCTTGAATTAAACTTCAGCCATAGGCTGCAACAGAGTATAGAAACAGAACCATTGAAGAGGGCATTTGATTTTATGCAGGTTTTCTGAGACTTCTCACTAACTGCTATTACTGCCAGCACTTGATCAACAGTGAGAGATGGGTTAACGCAAGGTGGTTTTCTTAGAAACTCAAGTTTTTTATACAGTAAGACTCCCTAACTCAATTAGACATCAGAAAGGGCACTTCTGAAGTAGTAAAAAGTATAAATTATAGAATAGAATGTTTTTAAAGAATAGAATTTTGTTCATTTAGTTAAGTTCAAAAAGTTTAAATGAACTAACAGAACTGTCTGGAAGTAATCCTTATTTTAGTGGTAATTGAAAAAAACTGTTTAATTAACACATTAACCCACCAGTTTAAACAATCCTGATACTTGTTTATCAATCACCTCAGGATTTTATTTGAACTCTGCATTTAAGCAATTCCATGTTGATATTGTTTCACCTCCACTACAACTCTGGGAGAAAAATATTTCCACTATTTCTAGAGATAAAGTAATGAGATTATGTGGATAACACCCCTGTCTGGAATTTATAATTAGTTCCATAGATTTTCAGAGAAGCCCAGGATAAAAAGCAATTTCCACATGTTCTTAAATCCCAACCTATACCCTGGAAATGAACACTTACCTTTTCTGGAAGCCCACCCAGGCCACACTGCTCAAACCAGCCACCCAGGATCTGTCTGTGCTTTTTTGTTTAGATCCATGGCCCTAGCAGGTGGTCCCAGGAACCTGAAGTAATACAGTTAAACCAAAAATACCACTGTCATGTATTGTATGAACTAAATGGCACCTCAAGCCATAAAAGTTAAGCAGTGCCCCAATGCTGCCTCATTGGCACAGCAAGGCTCCCACCAAGCCCTAAATTACAAATTACAGTCACTTCTGAACTCCTCATTTATTTCTTTCCCCATCACAAGGCCTTAGCCATGCAGATCCAAATTGGAGGAGGGGATGCAGTACATTTGGGAATTTTGGAAGGAAACTTAAGGAGGACACAATTCTTAAGTGCCTCATTCTCCATCATCCTAAATTCTAGATGTTCATGCCAGCTAGAGGAAAACAGACTTGTGATTCTCCCTTGCATATAAAGGGCTATACTTGGGCCTAAGGCCTGTGGGCAAAGTTGTTTTCAGGGGAGAAAAAAAACAACCGGCCTGTGAGAAATCTCTAGCATGAAGCTTCAGAAACCACTTTTGAAAGAAAATTGAGAGTTGAGGAAACAGCCCTTGCCAATGATGAGTCAAAATACAAACCCAAGTCTTTCAGAGCACAAACACTTCGCCACCATGCCATATTGGCTCTATGTTAATTGTGTATATTTGCATATATTTTAATTGTGAAGATTAAATGCCATAATGTAAGTAATACTTAATACCATGCCTGACATTTAGTCTGGAGTTATTTTCATTCTCTCATCCCGCACAGAGAAAACCTAGCCAATCCTGGGCTCCCAACTTCTATCATAGCCAAGTCCCCTTGAAAGTCCCAGACAGTCTTCCTCTTGGCCTAGCCCTGCCTCCCTCTTCAAAACAGACTCCCAGTTATCCTCCAGGAACCAAGAGACCAGACTTTGTCATTTCTCACTGACAAGGAAGCCTGGCACATGGGCTCCAGAGGATTTTGTCCTGTTCAGAAAAGCTCTGAGAGGCAACAGCTTCTCCTAACTGCAAGCGTGCAAATCCTGTCCCTGTTGTCCACCAGGTACAACGTCCCCCAAAGTCCTACTGTTTGTTCACAAAATGTTAATACACACCAGAATTCCCTGAAGATTTTTAAATGCAGACCTCTAGGCCTAACCACTAAAAATTCCATTTTGGTAAGCTGGGATGGAGATGGGTGGCAGAATATGAGCTTTTCCTTAGGCGTTCCATGGACTTCTCATGCAAGTTGTCGGACGGCCACGGAATAGGAATCAGCTTCAGGATTAGCTTCAGACAGAGCTGCAAGGAACCCCCCAGCCAGTAAAGCCCCCTCCTCCAGGGATCCCAGCCTACTGAGCCAGGGAAGGCTGAATGAGTCCTCAGAAAAGGCTGAAAGTCCACTTAAAATTAAAAATAGGCCAAGCATCACTCCCATTACCATCTCCAGCCAGTCAGGGGAAAAAAAGCATTAAAAATTTTCTTTGATACTAGCCATTTACTGAGAATTTTTTATTTGCCAGGTTTAATTTAATGGAGACAGCACTGGTTTTGAAGTAAAATGACCTCTTTTGAAACCATGCTAGGTTTTCTTGGACAGATTATGTAATTCCTCTAAATCTCTGATTCCACATCTGTAAAGTGGCAACTGGAAAATGCAGCGTTGTTCTAGGAATTAATAGGATCAATCATCTGGTCTGTGGCCACATGAATTAACTGTTGACTCCCTGGATTCTACCCTCTGCCCGGCAGACAAGATGCTCGCCCATGTCACTGTGACCAGGGAGTAATTAAATGAGCTGTTTTCTACCTTGACGTTTGTTGTGTGTGTGATCTTTCTACCATGCCACCTAAACTTAAAATGTCGCTGCCTACCAACTTTATTCAAACCAGGAGATTAATTGTGTATATACCAGTTCCCTCTCATTTTTCCCCAAAAGAAAGTAATGAGATTAACATTCTCATTAGGGGGTCTAATCACGTAGATGCTGTAATCTGTAGATATTGTATATAATGAACAGATTTTGGGATTGATTAAAAATGTACCCATTATTTTGGAAACCTCTCCCTAGAGACTCTCTTAACATTGCCCTATTAATATTGTGTGCAGTCTAACAGAAGGAGGCTACAGTGCTGTGTGTGTGTACCTCTTATATGGACCCATAAATATTTATTAAATGTTTCCCAGAGCCAGCCACTGTTCCAGGTGCTGAAGACATGTTGAACATGGCAGACTTTGCTCTGATGGCACTTTAACTTAGTGAGAAAATAGTACTAATGATAGCTGACATTTATTATATGCATCCTACGTGTGAGGCACTGCAATACTGTCTTCTATGCATGTTATATTCTTAAGAATTCCATAAGCATTAGCTACTTTTATTATCTCCATTTTACAGATAGGAATCTAAAGCACAGAGAGGTTAAGCAACTTGCCCACAGTCACACACATAATCAATATCAGAGCCAGGATTCAGACGGACCCCAGAGATTTCTGCCTCAACTGCTGTGTAAACTGCATTTTCATATAATCTGAAGTTAAATGGTATCTTATATTACAGATTTTGTATTTTATTCTGTGAGCCTCACATCTATCAATTGAAACAGCAAGTAGTAAAAATCACCATTTTTGAAACAAGAAACAAGCAGAAAGATAAAACAGCTGCAGACTAGAAGGGAGTAGGCACAAGATCTCATATTTTTAATACTTTCCATCTTTAGTATTCCTAGTACTATATATACATACATATTCTGTGAGGGAAAGGGGGATAAGATTGTTTGAATATGAACTGAACTGAGTGAGCTAAGACAATGCTCATTCTCTCCATTGTAAATTCAGGGTAAAATTGTAGCCTTGGGATGGTTACTGTAAGGACCATGTTAGATAAAGCATATGCAGTGATTGGCATGTAATAATTGCATTCTGCATGTGAGGACCTCTATATCTTGTAGTTATAGTTTTGTATTTTTGTTCTTTCACATTGGGTATGAGCAATACTCAGAGAAACTGCATTTCATTCATGGAAAATTTCTGAAGTCAATTTATTTTTAATTATAATACCAAGCCAGCTTTGTAAGGCTGTTTCACATGAATTTTTAATGAGCATACAAAATAATAAAAATAATATTGTACTTGAAAACTAAGAAAAGGACTTACCTACTTCTGGAGTCACCTTAGAGGCAAAATAGTTCTTAAAAATCACTTTAGAAATCTGGTCCAACAAATTTTAAAACCAAAACACAGACAGGAATTGCTTTGTCCAAAGTTCCATATCCAGCTGGTGGCAATATATTTGGGACTAGAGTCCCAAATAAGTTCCTGCTCTGCAACCCGCCTTCACCCCACTTAGCCCCTAGCCGCTAACTGCTGGCCTCCAGCCCCCCACATTCACATGGTCTCTGCCACATAGAACAACTTCCACTAATGCTCTCGACTGTGCCCTGTAATGCCACTTGAGGCATCATGCTCTGAGACCTCCTTCACACAAAGCTGTCTTTTGGTGGGATTCCTTGGTACAGTTTAATGGAAGGGGCCCTTTTGATGCGTGTTTGGTCACAAACTGGCCCCCATACTGGGAAGGTAAGGAGAGACAAGAGAAAGAGACAAACCACTCAAGATTGGCAGGTGGCAGGTTTAAGAAGCAAGGAAACTTACTTGCAAAGCTTGTCTTGGGCGCTGCAAGATAAATAGATCTCCACATCTGCCTGCCAGAACCTTAAAAATTTATATAGTGGTCTTAGCAGGTCCACATGGTCTCAACAGTAACTTGCTCTCTCAAGGCTTGAAACTGGACCAGCTATGGAGCCAGGGGCAGAACTTACATACATTCAAAAGTCAGGGGAGCAGGTAAGGAGCTTCCAATTACTCAGGTCCAGCTTGAGTCAACCAGCAGTCACAACCTCTTGGTGACCTCCTGCAACAATGTGGTCTGAAAACGATCATCATAAAAATTTTAGTCTGGTGGAGTAAACCTATATTGAAGTTATTGTACCAAGTAATAGATTCCTCAGAGTGCACAAATCTCTAATAATTAACTTGTGGTAGAAGCATTTACCTGTATTGTCTTATTAAAGTCTACTTATATTTGTAAGGGAAATAGAAATTTCCCATACATATAAAAATCGTATAATTATTTTGTTAAACTCTCAGACATTTTTCTATTGTCCATGAGAAATGAAACCCTTCAGAAAAAAATAGCTATTAGCCAGAAACACGATATTGTCAAAAACATATTGTTTATGATTGAATTGCATGTTTCTCCCTTCAATAACATATACACACATAAACAGTTGAAAATACCAGACACAACCTTTCATCTTCGCTGCTTCTAGACTTGCCCTATATTTTACTTCATTCAGCAAATATGCTAGAATTTGGTCCTATGGTAGACATAAGCTACAGTTCTTGCCTGGAGGGTTTCGCTGGGGAAAGACCCTGAAACAGGGATATTACAAGTGCTCCCTAGACTCTAGGGGATGGGCAGTGTAGTGGAGGCAGTGAAGGGAGCAGCTATCTCATCCTGAGTCAACCAGGGAAGGCTTCACAGTTGAAATGACTTTGAACTAGGTCTTGGAGGACCAGTGGGAATTTGCCAAGTGAAGACTGACTGGGTAGGGCACCTGGGACAAGGAAGAGCATATTTAAGGATGTAGACTTGGAAAGTAGACTAGAAAGCATGATGTAGTAGTTAGTGAATGATGAGAAGGAATAGTAGGCACTAGTGGCCAAATTTGGAAAGGTAAGTTTCTCAGTCATATTGAGAATAGTCTTTTGGGTCAAGCGAGAGAGTTTGCACTTGTTAACATGGAGGTGGACAGTTTTGCTGAAATGGCGGCCTTTAAGCAGCAGAGACTGGATACAGTCCACTTTAGTAACATCTAATGTTTGCCAGCATTTGATGAAGCTTCTGCACTTAAGGTAAGACCCCTCTTTCTTTAACAGTTTGAGGAGAGATTGGCCATGGAAATCACAGCTGAACCTCAATCTTCTGTCTAGAAATAGTGCATCTGCAGCTTTCTGAAGTTCCTCCTCCCTGATTCTGAAATTCCGTATGTCCGTCCTGGCATTTCTATAGTACTGAAGAGAAAATAAATAATTGGCCACTTGTTCATTTTGGAGGTAAAATACAGAGAGATTTTGAAGGGTTCCAGTCTACTTTTTCAGTCTAAGGATTCCAAAGAGAGAGAGAGAGAGTTTAGGGCTGATTTGAATAACCACTTGTGTTCCCAAGAGCTTTGTGCTTTGGTAAGCAATGTTGGCTGATTATTGCTTTATGCTTTTCTGAAACAGCTGCCTGTCTCCTTTTAGAGGTCTATTCTAGGGGGATTGCAAGAGCCACAGAAGAGAATTTAACTCCTGAACACTCAGTTTGTTTGGGTAGAAGAGATATGAAAGAACTGTGGTATCCTTTTGTTTGTTTCACAAAGTCACTGGTTGTTTGAGGCAAATGGGGAAAGGTTCTTTCTGTGGACTCACAGGGAAGTTTTATGTGAGCCATTCCTCTGAAGTCCACCTCCTTGGTATTTTGATGTCTGTCTGTGTCTTTGAGTAACTTGTTTTCCAGCTACGATTCAGTATTTATTTTAAGGAGGAACAAGTTAAGGCCCACATCTCTGGTCTGTCTGTTTTCCGAGTCCAGCTACAAGTCTAGTTTATTTGGAAACCACTCTATGTTATGGTGGTTGGATTTCTTGTCATACCCAGTAAGGGATTAATTGCCTTTTACTTTTTTACATTTAGAGATTATTTTTACATTTTTTACATAATCTCTAAATGTAAAATTAATTTACATTAATTATTTATTTTACATTAATGTAGCTATAATTTATATTTAATTTTTAAGTGTAATAATTTTTCATTATTTTTATATTAATGTAAAATTAATTTACATTTAGAGATTATTTATTAAACACTCTGTGAACTTGGCACTTTTTAGATGCTATGTGCATTTAATCAATGGAGTTTGGTTTCCTATCACAGAATTTTTAAACAAAGGGCCCTTGACTTAGTGAACTGGCCTCTTGTGGTAGAAAGACAACTGAACAGAACTGACTAGGACCCTGCATGAACAGAAATTGATTTTTCAGGAAGCAAGTCAGAAGTCTGCAGCAGTTCTTCAGCATTACTGAAGTTTGCGTAGGAATGTTGAAATTGTCTGCCCCTCTACCTTGCTGCATTACCACTCCCTGTCAGTGCCTCCTTCCTGTGAGATGTCTGTCCTTCTTGTCAATTATTCCCACATCCCTCTTACCCAAGTTGACAATTCAACCAACGCCAAATACTTCCTTTGCGTTAGCCGTGGACTGCTTATTCCCACAGGACAAAGTGTTCTGCAGTATTGTTAGCTCAGTACTTCAGCAGGGGTCTTGGCTTCTCTTTCACATTTGATGTTTCTGACATTTCTGACAGGTTAATACACAGAATAACACTAATACTATCAATATTTATTGAGCACTTATATATGAGGGACATCTTAAACATTCACATACCATTTCCTTTCTCCCCCTCACAACAATCTGAGAGCTAAATACCATTATTCTCTCACTTTATTGGTTAAAAAAAAAAAAAACCTTTGTCTTAGAGACAAAGTGGTGATCATGGAAGAGGTAAGAGGTATAACTGGAATTAGAACTTGAATTTCTTAATACCACAGTCCTTGGGATTACCTCAAGAGGTTTTCAGTACATTTGTACATCTCCATTCAGATGTCTGTACCACGTGGGACTTGACCCCACATCAGAGACTGAAGCCCTCCCAAGCATACTTTCTCTCCTGTTAGGATCCACTCACTTTAAGAGAAAAAGTCAGCCCTGGCCAGGTGGCTTAGTTGTTTGGAACACTGTCCTGTGCACCAAAAGGTTCAGGGCACATACCCAGGTTGCGGGTTCAGGCCACAGTCAGAGCATGTATGGGAAGCAACCCCTCAATGTTTGTCTCTCACAGTGATGTTATTGATGCCTCTCTCTCTCCCCCGCCCTCTCCATCTTCCTCTCCCCCTCTTTCTGTCTCCCCCTTCATCTCCCTCTCAAGTCAGTAAAAGCACATCCTTGAGTGAATATTTAAAAAAAGAGAGAGGGGGGATCATACTCACAAATAGGGTCTTTCACTTTAGGCATTGCTTTTAAAAAACATAAAATGCTATTTCTTTGGAATAAGTTAAATGATCAGCTTGTCAGGCTCATGTGGGTATTTTACGTTTAGGCAAATTTCAGTAACTTAAATCAAAAAGAAACGAGAAGATGAGCTCTTCAAGTGCCAACATGTCTAACCTAAATATACATGTCAGCATCAAGATGTGTCCAGATGGGAAACTGAGGGGAAGAAAACTAGTGTGTGTGTTTTTTCCTCCTTGTACCTGATTTGACCTGAGCATTTGAACTGGGCACCTGCTCCCAAGGCATGGGCCTCTACCAACCCCCCGTGCTCAGGAGCCATTTCCCTGCATCCCAGCTTGCACCTGTTTCCAACCTCAGATCCTGTTTGGACCTTCTCACTCATATCTCCCACCCTTTGCCTGATCATGTATCTGTCAAGCTGACGTTGTTTTTTTCCCTTAGCTATGATATCCTAGAAGCTTACCCCAGGGCCCCCCAAATAATGATGGAGACTAATATAACCACAGTGTATGGATCCTACCCAAGTGCCAGCCTTCAGAGTCCACAGTCTCCTGGATTTGCTTCAACTGACTCCCTAGAGACAACTGGATGGTTAAAGTTAAAAGTCCCTTTGGCTCATATCAAGTGTGATAACTGACTTCTGTGCTTGAGGGATAAAAAAACTTCAGGCAGGCATCTCAACAAATGCAGCAATCCTTCATATCTAAGTGGCTCCTTATAATTTCTACATCACCAATAAACAGACACATCTTATCCCTTTTGTAAATAAAGTTTACCTGATACCTCTGTCCTTCCTGACCCTGGAATCAGAAAATCAGCATTACAGCCAGTTTGGGCATTAAATGCCTGTGCTACCTAAGGCAAGTTATTTCACATTTTCAGACTTACTTTCTAGATATGAGACCAGACAGGTTCAGGTGAGCTCTAAGTCTGAGTTGTTCTACATCCCAGCTTTTTCTCCCTGCTCCACACCACCTGAGAAAGTTCATCAGGAAGCAGGTCAGCACATTTTAGTCTTTAGTTTGATTTTTTTTCTCTGTATTATTTAGACATTATGCTGACCTAACCAAATATGTAGTCCTACAGATATCGTAGGGACACAAATCTCCTCCTGTCTTTCATTCTAAACTCACAGTCATGAATTTGAGGTCCAAGTTTTATGGGGCCTACCCCTTCCGGGTGACAGCCAAGCCTCCAGGCGGCGGTGAGATGGAGTTTAGCTCAGCTGCTGACCGCCAGAGGCGAAGGTGAGTCCCTGAGCTGAGAAGCCATCATAGATTCCAGCCTGGCCCTGTGACTTTTTCATCAGCATCATTACCCCAGGCTGGGCCTACTTACTTCTCTCCAGAGTAGGACTGTTACAGAGCAGTGCATTTCTTGCATTTTCAACACCTGCTTTATTTTTTTTTCCTTATGACTGAGCGTGAACACTCTTTCTCCTTTCAACACTCCAAATTCTGCATGGAGGGTAACTTCATCTGAGCAGACCAAAGTCATGGGCTTTCTCTCACTAGAGTCTCTTAACCAGAAGGGAGTCCAATATGCCTGTGGGTTCCGTTTCAAGGCTCCTCTCTTCAGGCCTGGTAGGGACGGCCTTGTTTTATGACTTCTAGGCGACAGCCTGCATGACTCCATTCTGGGCCTCTGGGCCACTTCTGAGGCGATTATCTGCCCGTAGAGGGCTGTGAGCAGCTTTAGACTTCACTGTATTCCTTCTCCACGATTGATTTCTTTTTATTTTTGACTTTTTTTTTTTTTGGTTTCTGAATCTCTTTTCCTCCAGTGGCTTTGGCATGTGTATGATTTTCAGGGGGACAACCTCACACTTTTTATGTTTTCTCCTATGCAGCATCAGAAACACCATTATAAACTGGAAACATACAGCAGATTTGTCATCTTCTACAGTCTTTATGTCCAAATGTTTCTTTTTTTTCCTATGTTTCCAAGTCATTATACAGTAAATTTTATTCTTCCTGGGGCTGGAAGAGTGTTTGACTCTATGAATTTTAATGCATGTATGGATTCATGTAACCACCACCACAAAGCCACAGAGAGCTCCCGCAGCCTGTTGTACCTTGGTTCTCAAATCTTCCTGCAGCTCTCAACCACTGTCCTATAGTTTCGTCTTTCCCAGAAGGACATATAAATGAAATCATATAATATATGATCTTTTGAGTTTACCTTATTTCAATTAGCACAATGCATTTAAGATCCATTTATAGAAGTACATATAGTTTATTCCTCTTTATTCCTAAGTAATATTCCATTGTATGAATATATAATAGTTGCTTATTCATTCATCTTTTGATACTATTAGTGTAGTTTCCAATTTATGGCAATTATTAATAATCTGCTGTACACATCTGTGTATAGATTTTTGTGTAAACATGAGTATTTTTCTGCGATACATACCTAGAACACAATTACTAGGTCATACAGTAAGTGTATGTTTTTCTTTGTAAGAAACTACCACACAGTGGAAAATTGTGGCTGCACCATTTTGCATTTCCATCAACAATGTATACAAGTTCAAGTTTTTCCACATCCTTGCAAGCACTGAGCATTGTCAGTATATTTTAACTTTACCCATTTTAATAGATGCATAGTGCTCTCTCATCTTAGTTTTAATTCACATTTCCCAAATGGTTAATGATACTGAATATTTTTTCATGTGATAATTTTCCATTTTTATCTCTACTTTGGTCAAATATCTTGTTTAAGCTTTTTGCCCATTTTAAAAATGAGTTGATTTTTTTCTTACTGTTGAATTTTGAAAGTTCTTTATATATTTAGATATAATTTGTTTATCAGATACATGATTTTCAAATTTTTTCTCCCAGTTTGTAGCTTGTATTTTTATATAACCAAGTATTTTGCAAAATAAAGATACTAACTTTTGAAGAAGTGACACATCCATTTTAGTGTCATATATAAGAAACCTTTGCTTAATTCTAGGTAACAAAGATTTTTTCCTGTGTTTTTTCTAAAAGTTTGTAGCTTCTGTAAGTTCACACCTATCATTCATTTAAAGATAATTTTTTTCATAAAGTGGTATAAGGTTTAAATTGAGTTTACTTTTTTTCATCTCTGTGTCTCATTGTTTCAACACATTAAAAGACTGTCTTTTCTTCATTGAATTCTTTGGACTTTTGTAAAAAAATTAGTTGACTGTATTTCTGTGCATCAATTTCTGGATCTATTCAGTTCTATCTATCTATGCATTTATCTTTTTACTATTGTTACACTATCTTATTATTATAGCTTTATAGTAAGTCTAAAAATAAATAGAATAATTCCTATAATTTCTTTTTTCATTTTCCTAGTTGTTTTTGTTATTCTAGTCCTTTTGCCTTTCCATATAACATTTAGAATCAGATGATCTATATCTGTGAGATATTTTGCCAGAATCTCAATTGGAATTGCACTAAATCTATAAATCAATTTAGGAATAATTGACATCTTTACTATTGAGTCCTCTAATTCACAATCACAACATGTCTCTCCATTTATGTGTGTCTTCTTTTATTTCTGTCATCAAATGTTTTGTGGTTTTCAGCACACAGAATAGGTATGTGCTATTTAGAAGAGTGTTTTTAATTTCCAAGTGTTTGGAGATTTTCCTGATATCTTTCTGGTATTGATTTCTAGTTTCACTTTATTATGGTCAGGAAATATACTTTGAATTATTTTAAAGAGACCTTCTTAAGGTTTATTTTGGCCCTAAATATGGCCTATGGTCTATCTTGTTGGATTTCTCATGTACACTAAAAAAGAACATTTTACGTGCTGTCATTGGGTGGACTATTCTGTAAATGTCAATTGGATCAAGTCAGTTGATAATGTTGTTTAGGTCTTTTATGTTCTTACTAATTTTCTATCCACTATTTCTATAGATTACTAAGAGAGAAATTTTGAAATCTCTAACTATAATTCTGGATTTATCAATTTTTCCTTTCCATTTTTTCAGTTTTTGCTTCATGTAACTTGAACCTGTGGTTAAGTGCATAACATTTAGAGGTGTTATTTCTTCTTAGTGAGTTAACCCTTTATCATGATGCAGTGCACTACTCTTTATCCCTGGTTTTGTTCAGAGGTCTACATGTCAGGTATTAATATAGCCACCCCAGTTTTCTTCTGATTATTGTTTGGATGGTATGTCATTTACTACTCTTGCTTTCAACCTACCTATATCATTTTGTTTGAAGTGAGTTTCTTGTAGACACCATATAGTTGGTTCATTTTTTTTCAATGTATTCTGAAAATCTCTATCTTTTAGTTGGTATACAGTCATGTGCCACTTAACAACAGGGATACATTCTGAGAAGTGTGTCATTAGGTGACTTTATCGATGTGGGGTCATTATAGAGTGCACTTGCACCAACCTGGATGGTATGGCCTACCGCACACCTAGGCTGTATGGGATAGCCTAATGCTTCTGGGCTATAAGCCTATATGGAACATTACTGTACAAAACAACACAAGACTAAATCAAGCACAAGAGAAAATGATGCCATTGAGAGATGTAAACATGAGATGCATAAGGCTGCTTCCAGTGTAACATGACACACTGTTTTACAGAAAACTATTTTTCTAAGTAGAAAGAGTAAACTCTGAAATAACAATAGAGTATAGTAAATACATAAACCAGTAATGTAGTCATTTATTATCACTATCAAGTACTATGTAAAAAATTGTATGTGCTATACTGTTATATAACTGGCAGAGCACTGGGTTTGCTTATACATGAATGATGTGCTGTGCTATTACATTATGACAACTATGCCACTAGGTGCTGGGAATTTATCAACTCTGTTACAATCTTATGGGACCACCGTTGTATATGTGGTTTGTCATTGACCAAAATGTCGTTATGGAGCACATGACTGTTTTTACCACATTTGCATTTAAAATAATCATGGTGAATTTATGCCAACATTGTATTATTTGGTTTGGTTTGTTTGCTCTGTTTCTCATTCCTTTGTTTTCCATTTCCTAATTTCTTTTGAGTTATTTATAACTTTAGCTTATCTAATATGGTTTTTGTTTTGGTTTGGTTTGTTTTTTTGCTATTTCTCAGTGTAATTTTTTAGTGGCTGTTCTAGGGATTATAATATACATACTTAACTTTTTATAGTCTATATAAAATCAGTATTTTACCACTTAAAATGAAATGTAAAAATCTGGCCACCATATAGGTCTCTTTATCTTTCCCCTTTATGTTATAACTGTTTATATATTATAATATGTCTGCACTCACTAAAGACCTCATATAACAATATTTGAATGTTTGATTTCGAGTATCAGTCATATGTAAAGAACTCAGGAGGGGAAAAACAGTCAACCCAATTCACCATTTCTGTTGCTCTTTCCTCATTCCTGGTATTTCAAGTTTTCTTCTGGTGTCATTTCTCTTCTGTCTAAAGACTTTCCTTTTCTGATTCTTTCAGAGCAGTTCTTCTGGCAACAAGTCCTTCGGGTTCTCCTTTGCCTGAAAATGTTTATATTCACCTTCAGTGGTTATAGAATTGTGGATTCACAGGGTTTTTTTCCTTCAAATATTTATTTAATATACACTGAATCTGACAAGCATTGATATTGCTTTCATGGACCAGAGCTTGTTCTAGCTTATCTTCTTATGATAAAAATATATATTCTAAATAGACATTCAAATATATTATTTTTTGTACTTCTACATTTCCCCTCAAGCTTTCAAATTGGAGAAGCTGCTGTAACAAAAATAAAATGTTCACTTATGATAACATGAGATGTTGAGCCAACACAACTCAAGATCACAACCTGTCACTATGTTTGTTCATTGGTTTTTATCCCGTAATTAACTGAAATGACTTATTAACTCTCTTATTACAGTTCTAGCCCTCCTTTCACTTGATTTTTTTGCAATGTTATGATCACACCTTTATCATTGTTCTGGCTGGAGACCACTAGTTTGCAAATTAAAACCAAATAATCTCCATTGATAATATCTACCATCTGTTTCTTTCTTTAGGCTGCTAATTAAAGAAGAATTAATAAACTAATGATAGCAAAACTCTTAGCTATTTAGGTATTTACTGAAGTTACAGGAAATAATGATATATCTTTTTGAAAGACCAAGGAAATATCAATTTTAGCTTTTATCATATCTTGACTCTTTGTGCTGATCTCAGTACATATTCCCCGACATCTAGACTGAGGTTTTCATCTAGCCTTGAATCTCTTCCCCACGTCTTCTCCCTTCCTATTCACCCTGAGAATTTCAGCTGGGTCTTTAGTACTCAAATCAGATGTCACCTTTAGGAGGCATTCCCTAATGTCCTTCTGTCTCATTGTGGTGGGCAGAATAATAACCTCTCTACGATGTCCATGTCCTAATCCCTGGAACCTCAAAATATGTTATCCTACTTGGCTAAAGGAACTTCACAACATGATTAAGTTAATGACCTTGAGATAGGGAGATTATCCTGGATTCTTCTGATTGGCCTAATATAGTCACATGAATTTTTTTAAAATTGGAGAATCTTTCCTGGCTGGGCTCGGAGGAAGATGTCACTAAGAAAGGAGGGTTAGAGAGATGCAACATTGCTGGCTTTGAATACAGAGGGAGGGGTCATAGGCCAACAAATGTGGGTGATCTCTACAAGCTGGAAAAGACAAAGAAACAGTCCTGTCCTGGAACCTCAAGGAAAGAATGCAACCCTACGACACCCTGAATTTAGTTCAGTGACACCTGTGTCAGAATCTCAACCTACAGAACTATACAATAATAAATAGTGTTGTTTTAAGTCACTAAGTTTATGGGTCATTTGTTAGAGCAGCAATAGAAAACTAATACAACCCCCTCCAGGTTGGGTTGAATGCCTCTTCTATAGATTTTTGTTACACAACACACATTGCTAAGAATATATATATAGCACTTATCATATAGTATTGATAACATCTCCTGACTTGTCTGCTCCTTGCAATAGACTATGAGTGCTTGAAAGTGCATGTAGGTCTTCTGTAGGAATGTGGTTATCTGTGAATTCATTCTTTTATAATACAAAACAGCTATTGAGTCATCACTTCACCCTTGGCCCTGGTACAGGCTTTGATAATGAAAACGCATATTAACATTCCTCTTTCATTCCAATCAGTCTCCTTCCTGTGATTTTTCACTGAAGAAGTAGAACAAGATCAGGCATAATAAAGATGGGTGACTTCACCCAGGCCTGGACCCCAACAGCATTCATATCTTTAGATCTAGCAGTCAAAGGACATTAAAGACATTTGTATCCACAAAATCTTTCCAGTGAATCAGTGAAGTTATTTTGGGAAATGTGATGGGCCAAGGAGAAGGGGGAGAAACTGCAGAAAGGAAATGCACATGCTTATTTTTCACACGGACAGTGTCAGGCAGAAAGCATCAAGCAACATTACCCATGACACCATCAGTCAGATGACTATTTCTAAGCCAAGTTAGGCATCGTGTTATGGCTGTCTGTCTAAGAAGCAAGAGATGAGACCGACTTTGGGATGAATTTGCATGCTTTCAGCTCTTTGCAAGAGGCACCTGCTGGTCACCTCTGTCAGCATCAGGTATGGGAGTTCAGCTCCCGCTCATTCACTTTCTCCCGCTATACCTGCTGCACTTTTAGAGTAGGGGGATGCCTGCCTCCACCCACAGTGGCAATCATGCTCTTGGAAGTCACTTTTCTATAAGGACACACTCTACCTTTAAACTACATATATGTACAATTTAGATACCTCACCCTTTATTAAACTGAGAACTTCTCCACTCCTGAAAAGTTACTTGGGAATGAAATTCCTGTTTCATCATTTGCACCTGTTGCATTCTCTCAAAAGCTTATCTAATCTCCAGTTCTCAGTGTTGAGGATTAAGATATCAAGTATTAGTCTATAAGTACATATACAGGCCTGGTGTACTCTTTAGAAGAGAGGTTTGTGTGTTACTCTGGTCTATCCCATAATTTTTTCAGAAATGAAATGTAGGACAAAATAGACAAATAAACAGACAAACAAACAAAACTACCTATGTAATGCCAAACATTGCAAAAGGAACCAAATTCTAGTCAGGTGTGTTAACTGAGGGGACACCAGGAAATCAAAGAAGGAAAAAATTCCATTTCTCAGTTCTGTATTTTTATGGAAACTGACCAAAATATGGCACAGAAGAAGTGAGTGAGTCAGACCAAATATATCATTATGCCTAGGTCTCATCAGTTTCTCCTGGGCTGTGTTTTGTGCACTGCACAGTCAATTTGGTCCCAGCTCACAGTATTGATTAGGAAGATGGCTGAGACGATTGTGTCTTCCAGAGTCAGGTTCAGCAGCTGCTAGCAGACCAAAATCCAGTCAAGTATTTTATTAATTCTCTGATGCTTTCTTCTTCTTTCTTTGATTTGTTTGTTTAGCCTCCAACATCACCCACAATTTTGAAATCCCTTATCTCTTTGATCCATTCCTCTCTCCTGACTTTTATATTCCATATGGTAAGATTTTCAATTAGTTCAGTTCTGGGCTGAAGTCAGCCAGGTCAAAGTTTCTTCAGAAAGTTTTTTTCCACAAGTATACTAATAAAATGACCACTCTTAGCAGAATATTACTTTTTAAATCCCATTTTCAGGTATATTTTACAGTTTTCTGCATCCCATCTTGTTAAAGGACTTATTTCAACAGGCTGTGGAGATGGTCTTTGAATGGTGGTCATTCCTAGATATTCCCTGGTAGATAGTTTGCCTTTTGTGTCATGTGTCAATCATAATGGGCTAGATTATGCTTCAATTTTTAAAAAATGTCAGTGGCTTAAAACAACAGGGGTTTATGCCTCACTCATGTTACATGCCTGTTCCTGGTTGACAAGGGAATCAATCTCATTGTCATCATTGGGAGAGGGGACTCCGGCTGATGGAGCAGCCACCATTTGCCATCTCAGTGGAAAAGAGACCCCTAGAGTGTCTCACACTGATACACATTTAAACCCTCCAGCCCAGCGTGACACAAATCACTTCCACTCACATCTTATTGGCCCCAACCAACCATAAGAAAATGAGAAAGTACAATCCTATTGGAATCCTTATTTCCAATAAGTTAGAGATGAAAATGTTTGATAAAACTAATGGAAATCATGCAACTGTTAAAATTTGTGCCATGATGTTGCCATTTGACCCACAAATTATGAAATTGTATGCCTTGCCCATTGTTCAGGTGCTTATTATCATAATAAACTGGTAGGTATTATAGGTAGTTGCATGTATTAACTCAGAATATACCTTGTGTTTCATTTTTCACATATTTGAACTGCTTCTCTCTTTCTCCATTATCACTGCCATTACACACACACACACACACACACACACACACACCTCCCCACCCCATCTAATCCTCAAATACTCTAATAGCTTCCTAACTGGTCTCTCTGTTTCCACCCTTGCCCTCCAAAGGCCATTTCCTCACATAACGCTCAGAGTGTGTCTTTTTGAAATGTAAATCAAATTAAGTCCCCTCCTACACAGACATTCCCATTTCTTCTCTTCAAACAACAAAATATAAATTCTCTACCATGTCCTACAAGATTTTCACTCTGCCCACCTCTTCAACTTCGCCTGGCACCATTTCTTCTTTCCCACTTTACCCAAGCGACAGTGGCCTTCTCTTTGATCCTCAAATAAGTCAAAGTAATTTCTACATTAGAAACTTTATATTAAGCCTTCCTTCTGCCCGGAATGTGCTCTCCCCAGTTCACATGGCTGGCAACTCTTCCCATTTAGGTCTCATATCAGTGAACCATCTACAGAGAGGTGTCCCTAATCACCCAATCTAAAATAGTACCCACCCAATCACTCGCTGTTAATCATTTATTTAACAAATATTTAATTGTTAACTATATGCCAGACACTGTTTTAGATACTTAGATATATGCATGAACAAAACCAATAAGTATACCTATAATCTATAATAAATAAATTTAAAAAGTAAGTTATATATTTTATGGAAGGAAGGAAGGAAGATAGGAAGGAAGGAAGGAAGGAAGGAAGGAAGGAAGGAAGGAAGGAAGGAAGGGAGGGAGGGAGGAAAGGAGGGAGGGAGGGAGGAAGGACAAGGCATGCACCTATTTGAATAGGTCCCTACTGGCCAAACATGGGACAATTTTGATCACCACTGTGTTTAAATCTTGACCTTTCTATATGATTTATATCTTGGATTACTCAAAGTTTATGATTAAACATTGACTAAAAGCTTCTCTCTCATAAAAGTATTTCACTTAATCAACAAATCAGAATAGAATTAGAGTAGAGCTATTTTCCGACATTTTGGTCTGAATAATTCTTGTCATGTGGGACTGTCCTGGGCATTATGCAATATTTAGCAGCATCCCTGGCTCCTCCCACCAGATGCTGGTAATGTCTCCAGACATTGTCGAATGTTCCCCGGGAGGAAAAATAGGTTCTGATCTAGAAAGTGAGTATCAGTGGGTGTTTACATGACAAAATGAGAGACAAAGACACACTATATGCTCTCTGATGGAAGTACAAAGTACAACCCATAAAATAATCTTATTAGAAAATAAAAATAAAACCTGAAATTTATTAAGCTGTAGATCCAGATACCAATGTACAGGAAGCACAGGAGACAAAGAACAATATTAAACAACACCAGAAGAATAATCATCAAAATCCAGATCATGAGAAATAATATGTTTCTTCAACAGAGAGAAAGAAAGAGAAGTGGAGAGGGAATCTATAGGTTAAAAGAGACTTAGCAAAAATTGGATATTTAAATCTATAGCTTAAAAGAGATAACAAAGATTGGATATTTGGTGATATTAAGTAATTATTAAACTTTTGGTGAGATAATATTGTGATTTTGTTTCTTAAAAGAACTTCTGTTAGAGGTAGATACTAAAATACATCCACTCTTCATTATTTGCAGTTCCATGTTTGTAATTTCACCTACGCACTGAAGTTCATTTGTGACCCTGAAAGTCAATACACAATGCTTTTGTAGTCCCTCATGGACATGCACAGGGTAGCAAAATATTCGAGGGACCTGACACACAGGCTCCCACCTGAAGTTGAACAAGGCAGTGATCTGCTTTCTTATTTCATCTTTCATAATTATAAACAAATGTCCTTTTTCAGGGTCTATTTAGTATCACATTTTTCACATTTTTGTACTTTCTTTTTTGGTAATTTTATTGTTTAAAATGACCCCCAAGTGCAGTGCTGAACTCCTGTCTAATGGTCCTAAAAGGCTGTGATTTGCCTTATGTAGAAAATGTGTGTGTCAAATAAGCTTCATTCAGGCACGAGTTATAGTGCTGCAGGCCATAAGTTCAATGTTAATGTAACAATAACATATATTAAGTAAGGTGTCTTTAATAGAAACACATATAAACAAGGGTATGTATAGAATGGCTGACAAAAATGTCATGACCAGAGGTTCCCAGAAACCAATGTACATTGGTATTTCCCTTATGAGCAACAGTTTAGTATTTGCTAATTCAATGTGTTCACAGCAACTTCACAGAACCTAACTACCACAAATAATGAGACTTTACTGAATAACAAGTGTAATGATATGATTTTGGATTTCTACACTTCATCCTTGTAGAAACAATTTTCCAGTAGGCATTTAATGCCTTAAACAGTTTCCTGATGTGTATATAAAATGTCATATGTGCACATATTAATGTATATATAATACTTAAATCATTCTGAATAATAAAAAACTGACAATTGACTATATAGTAAATGACATATGATTTTAGATTTGCTTTAAAATAATCTGGAATGAGAAGTAATGGGTGAGGATAGTTGATAACTATTGAATAGGGTGATGGTATTTGGTATTTTGTTATATTCTATTCTTGTATGTGTTTGAAATTTTCTACAATAAAACATTATAAAAATAAAGCAAGAGTAGAATTGGGATTTGAAAAAGCAAGCATCAGGAGTTTTTGATTTCAATTCAGATAGGCAGAATGGGTCTTGCTGAGAAGGTAACATTTCAGAAAGAGATGAGAAATTTAACCATATAGAGAGCTGGAACAAAATCAGTCTAAACAGAAGAAACAGTCAGTGCAAAGGCTCTGAGGCAAGGCATATTTTATATCAATGTATTAGAGACACTGCATGGAAACCAGCATGGCTAGACTAGAGTAGGCAGGAGGAGATGATGTTGAGGAGGTAAGGTAAAGCCAGCTCACACAGGGTTGTGTCACTCCCTTTAAGGTCTTTGACTCAAGGTCTTTGATTTTTATTCTGCATTGGACAGGTAGTCAACAAAGGGTTTTGAGAAGAGAAGTGGTATGCTCTGACTTAAATTTGTAAATGATCACCTGGTTTCTGCTGAGTCTAGACCCCAGACTATAGGGAATATGGAATGAAAGCAAAGAGACCCAGAATATTGTGGTAATCCAAGTAAGACATAATGGATGCTGAGGCCAGGAATTGTAGCAGGGAATTAATAGTAAGTCTTTGATTCTAGATATCGATATATTTTGAAAGTAAAGCCAATAGGATGTTCCAACCAATTGAGTGTGAGATATGAGAAAAAGAAAGGATCAGGCTTTTGGACCTCAGCAACTGTGAGGAAGGAGTTTTTAAAAACTTACTTGGGGAAGATAATATTTGCAAAGCACTGGTATATCCTCCTATGAGAGATGATTCTATTATGTCCAGTAAAATGTTTATATGAGTACAAATAAAATCTGTCATTTGTTTTGAGTCTGCTCCATAGTTGACATGTTTCAAACACCCCTTTTTAATATTCATAACATACTGAGGCTCACAGGGACCAGGAGGCTTGTCCTGGGACACAAGTCAATGACAGAGCTTGGCTGCAAACCCAACATTTCTCTCCTCGCCAAACAAATGCCTTTTCTGGAATAGCACATTTACTTGAGAATTAGTATAGTAAGTGTGGTAACTTTTAATTCATAAAAACAATTAAGTAGAAATATCCATCTTATGCCATATAAGAGGACTCAAATAATGTTACATAAAAGCTTATCTAAGAGCTAACCATTTAAAGGCCACAGGGCCTCAGTGAATATTGGCTTTATATCTTAACAGGGCCTGCTTCTAAATTCTACACTTGTTTTGCTAAACTGAGATTCCCTCATCCGCACCCACTTGGGTCTTCTTGTATTCTCACCAAAGAACAGGCTATATTCTCCATTCTGGACCTTTCCATTCTACAGCTAAAAATTAATGTCTAAGACCATGCCCATGAGCTACACATGCACCTGACACAACACCAGCGGCCCATCATTCCATTCTGCTCATGCAGTAATGGAGTTAATGGATGACTTCGGATGGCATTCAGAGTGGGCACCAGCCTTCGGAGTTTCTAAAGGAGTCTCTGTGCAGAGTCCTCAATTTCCAAGTGGACTGACATCAGTTGTCATGAATAAGGTAGAAAGTCAAGGAGAAGAATAATACTAAAAAAATGTTTTTTAAAAACACACTAACCAGCCCTGGTTGGTGTGGCTCAGTAGATTGAGTGCCAGCCTGCAAACCAAAGGGTCACCAGTTCAATTCCCAGTCTAGGTCACATGCCTGGGTTGTGGTCCAGGTCCCCAGTTGCAGGTGTGTGAGAGGCAACCACACTGCTGTTTCTCTCCATCTCTTTCTCCTGCCATTCCCCTTTCTAATAAACAAATAAGTAAAAAATCTTTAAAAAAAACACTAATCAAGGATGTTTAATATTTTAAATTAATTGAATTACTAGTGAAAAACCATGATCTATGATCCATGAGTGTCCCTGCCCAGGCAATTATAAAAGAAGCCTGTAGAATGATCAGAGAAAGGCTGTCCACCAGTTTGATTAAAGGACACTGAAGCTGACATAGACCAGGTCTTAGTTTATTCCCCTCCCAGAAGCTATCCAAGCATTGTTGCAGTTGCATTATGACCAACTAACTCCATCTCCTCCTGCAAATCAGGCAGCTAATGATTCTAATTGTGCACTTCAGAATGGAAATAACCAAAACAACTTTTCTTACATTTTAACGAACTATAGCTTGAAATAATTGTTTACATATCAAGTATCCTCCTCACCTACTTTCTAGGAAATGTTCCTGTAGTCTTTATAGTACATTGTCTTTTTTCTGTTGTCGAAGATTTTATTTCATTTTTTAAATTATATTTATTAATTATGCTATTACAGTTTTCCCAATTTTACCCCATTTGCCCCCTCTCCACCCAGCACCTGCCACTCCCTCAGGCTATCCCCACACCATTGCTCATGTCAATGGGTCATGACTATAAGTTCTTTGGCTACTTCATTTCCTATACTATACTTTTCATCCCCATGGCTATTCTGTAACTACCTATTTTTACTTCTTAATGCCCTCACCTCTTCCATTCCTCCACCTCCTCCCCCATCTGGCAAACCTCAAAGTGTTTTCTATACCCATGATTCCACCTCTGCTCTTCTTGTTTGCTTAGTTTGTTTTTTGCACTCAATTATTGATATATATGTATTTATTGCCATTTCATTGTTCATATTTTGATTTTCTTCCTTTTTCTTAAATAAATCCCTTTAACATTTCATATAATAACGATTTGGTGATGATGAACTCCTTTATTTTTTTTCTTGTCCAGGAAGCTCCTTATCTGCCCTTTGATTCTAAATGATAGTTTTGCTGGGTAGAGCAATCTTGGCTGTAGGTACCTGCTTTTCATGACTGTGAATATTTCTTTCCAATCCCTTCCAGCCTGCAAAGTTTCTTTTGAGAAATCAGTTAACAGTTTTATGGGAACTCTCCTATAATTAACTAACTGCTTTTCTCTTGCTGCTTTTAAGATTTTCTCTTTATCTTTAACCTTTGGCATTTTAATTATATGTCTTAGAATAGGTCTCTTAGCATCCATCTTGTTTGAGACTCTCTGTGCTTTGTGGACTTGCATATCTATTTCTTTCACCAAATTAGGGAAGTTTTCATTCATGATTTTTTCAAATAGATTTCCAACTTCTTGTTTTTTCTCTTCTCCTTCTGGCACTCCTATGATACAAATGTTGGACTTCTTGAAGTTGTCCCACAAGGTATTTACCCTATCCTTGGTTTTTGTGTGTTTGTGTTGGTGTGGTGGGGGGGGGATTCTTTTTTCTTCTTGTGATTGCTTATTTTTTGCTTCCTTGTGTTCCAAATCATTGATTCAATTGTTGGCTTCATTCACTCTACTGCTGATTCCCTGTAAATTGTTCTTTATTTCAATTAGTGTATCCTTTGATTCTGACTGGATCTTTTTTATGCTGTTGAGGTCCTCACTAAGTTCCTTGAACATTCTTATAACCAGTGTTTTGAACTCTGCATCTGATAAATTGCTTATCTCCATTTTGTTTAGCTCTTTTTCTGGATTTTTGATTTGTTCTTTCATTTGAGACATGTTTCATTGTTTCCTCATTTTGAAAGCCTCCCTGTGTTTGTTTCTAAGTATTAGATAGAGCTGCTATAACTCCCTGTCTTGGTAACATTGCCTACTGCAGTAGGTTTCCTGTAGACTCCAGTGGCACAGCCTTCCCTATCACCCAACCTCAGTAATCAAAGTACACCTTTTGTGTGGGCTGAATATGGTCTCCTCATGTATTTGAGCCTTGGTTGCTTTTGACAGGTCAATGGGAAGGATTTAACCAGGCCAGTCAGCTGCAAGGACTGCCTGTGACCTCTGACCACCAACCTCCACCCTCTGCAGAGGATCATCTGTGTGGGGGCAGGGTGGTGATTCTCCGATGTGATCTATAGCTATCCACTGGGTGTGCAGGCTCTTAGGGTTTCCTGGGTGGTGAAGGCTAAGGTCAGCCCCTACCTGTATTCTGCCCAGGGCCTCTTTGCATTAGATATAAAGCAATCTGAAATGGCTGCTACTTGTGCTGGGCTTACAGATTCTCAGGCAAAGCCAAGGTATTAATCTAAGTTTACTGCTTGCTGGTGCCAGGCCTGAATCACTTAGCAAGAGGTATGAGGACCAGGGGCTTGCTGATACTGGCTGTCACATGTTTGCTAAGATTTAGGAAGTTGTGAATCATGAGCCAAGACCAGCCACTCATATGGAAAAGTCATGGTTAACAGTTTGGGTGAGCCCATAAGTTGGGTAGGGTGGAGTCTTAGGGGATCTCCAGGGTAGAGCAGTGTTAGCCAGGTTGATGGAATCTCAGATATGGAATCAACCTGCTGGTACTGTGGCTTTTTGAGGGGAGGACTCAGCAAAGGGACAATGGCCTCTGCCCACTTTTCTATTTGGGAGAAAATTGCCTTCCGACTCTTGCCTTGATGCTAGACAGTTCAGTTCCTCCCTGTATGCCACTGGTGCCTTTCAAGCTGGTACACCAGTGCTGGAGCTCAGAGGGAGTGAGTCTAAGTTTTTATGTGGATTCTTTAAGGTAAACTTCTTGGCATTCCAGAAGTTTCTTTTTTTTTTAAGATTTTATTTATTTATTTTTAGAGAGAGGGGAAGAAGGAAGAAAGAGAGGGAGAGAAATGTTGACATGTGAGACACATCAATCAGATACCTCTCACACACCCCCAACTGAGCGCCTGGCCCACAATGCAGGCATGTACCCTGACTAGGAATCAAACCAGCGACCTTTTGGTTCACAGGCTGGAGCTCAATCTACTGAACCTCACCAGCTAGAGCAGGACTCCAGAAGTTTCTTCCACTGACTCAATCCCTGCTGGTTTTTGCAGTCAAAAGTTATGGGGGCTTATCTTCTTGGCACTGGAAACCTGGGCTGGTGGGCCTGGTATGGGGTTGTAACTCCTTATTCCTGAGATAGCCCTCTTGAATGTTTATCCACCATACATGGATGTGGGACCAGGCCATTCTATGTCTTCTCCCCTCCTATCTGTCTGAATGGATGTGATTTCTTTAATTCCATAGTTGTCAGACTTCCATTCAACTCCATTTCTTACAGTTCTGAGTGACATTTCTGAGTGATGGTTGTTCTGTAATTTAGTTGTAATTTTGATATGCAAGTAGGCAAGCTGTGCTTACCTATGCCACTATCTTGATTGGAAATCTATAGTACATTATTATAGGGGGGAAATGAGATGAATAAGTGACAAATTTAAAACATGTCTATGATATAAAATATTCACTCAACAGCTATTTGCTGCATAAGTCCTGTGTGCCAGGCATGTTCTGGTACCTGGAAAACAGTCATGACTATGACCTACTCCCTGCCCTTAAGAAGCTTTCAAAGTAGTGATGGGAACTGAAAAAAAATTAATACAAAAAAGAGAGAACTGTAATGTATGTGTGCATTGTAGTTTAAGGGAACTGCCCATAAAATGTGAATTGAGGATAATGTCAGGTAAGTAGCTCAGAGATGACAGGATTACTCAGGACTGGATTAAATTGTACTAGAGGATCTCCAATGCCACAACTTTTGCCAGTTTAGCCTGATATATACATTTTGAATGATATGAAATACCCATATTTGCTGACAATGTTGATAGTAAAAACTCAAGTAGGTGCCAGTGAATGTTTATTGACTGAATGGCTACAGATTGGCGAGAATACCTCTCCACCAAAGACCAGAGGATATTTGTATTTCTGTTGGTGAGTGGAAGTTGGCATGTTTGCCCATTGACAAACTGTTGGCATTAAATCTTTAGTGTTAATGTCCCCTTCCTCACAACTGCTCCCCATTCACCATTTGTTATCCTAATAAATAACACCACCACCACCCAAGACATAAACCTAGAAATAACCTCGACACCTTGTCACCCTCAGTCTTTGCCTCTAATCCCACACCAACACTGCTCTCCAATGTCACCCCCCCTTTGTCCCAGCCACCAGCACCTCCAGCATTATAACTTGTCCACATGCACCCCTCCGTCACTCTGTTTTATTTTAAAATATCAAAACTGATATTTTCAAAATTAAAATATGATCTTATCACTCCCTTGCTTAAAACTGTTACTTACTCCCCATAACTTTCAGAATATTACCATCCAAGATCCTCAACACAGCCCCAAAGTCCTATGTCATTGGGCAGCTTCAGATTGTAGCACCCTCCTTCACTATTGGAACCCTAACGCACTGGTATTCTCCAACTCCTCTAATAAGCCAAACTTCCTCCTGCTTCAGGGACTTTGTGTATCTTCTTTCCTCTACCTAGAACTCTCCTATCCAACCTCCAGCCCCACTAGACCTCAAATCAAATTTCATTTCCTTCGAAAAGATTCATTTGCCTCTCCACAGTTCATCTGCCCTTTCTACCTCCTCATTCCCACCCTCCTCTATTATGACCTCTCACAACTCTCAGTACTTTTCCTTCACTGGAATGTGAACTCCTGAGGGCAGAGACTGTCTGTATTGCCCACCAATTACAGCTTCTAATTACAAACTTTGTGATTATTCAACTAACGTCTGTTCCCCCTCCTCACCAGTCAGTAAATGTCATGAAGTCAGGGACCACATCTATCTCATTGTATGCTGAAAATAAACATTAACTAAACCTCTCTCTCTCTTTTCCTATCTCTCTCAACATGACGAAGATGGTGAAAGTCCATGGCGAGGCCACATATTTTATAAAAATGTACTATTTTTAGTGATCAGTTCATATATTGTTAGGAAAAAGTCATAAGATGGATGGTGTGTGTGTGTGTGTGTGTGTGTGTGTGTGTGTGTGTGTGTGTGTGAAGGAAGCCTGTTGAGTGGAGAAATGTTTTAGATAACTGAAAAAAATGTGCACGTATGCGAATGTTAGGTGGGGACAGGGGGTTGCAGAAGTAGAGGATTCAAAAGAACTAAGAGCCAGACCCATTCGTGTAACCGATGGGCTATACAACTTTAGGCGGTCACTTAACTGCTCAGTAAGCTTCTTCATCTATAAAAGTAGAAATTAAAACACTTTTTTGCCCACTTCAAGTGACATGTTGAAGAAACTTCTATGTAAAAGAAAGATCTTGCCTTGACTGGGTGGCTAAATTGGTTAGAGTACCATCTCAATACACCAAGGTTGCAGGTTCGATCTCTGGTCAGGGTACATACAAGAAGCAACCGATGCATGCATGAACAATAGAACTCTCTCTCTCTCTCTCTCCCCTGCCCCCAATCTGTCTCTCACTAAAATCAGTTTAAAAAAAAGAAAGGAAAGAGCTCTACAAAAGTAACAGACCATCATTGGATAGCCTTGAAAATAATGCTCACTATTTAAATTTGTAAAGACTTTGCTTCTGGGGATAGTCTGATCCTGACTAAATTTTCCAGAGAATTACCAAGGCTAGTAGAAGCCTCTCCATAGGGTTGGTGCCACTGCACAGAACATCACCCTTTCCTTGCATTCAAGAGTGATTGGTGAAAATAGTTCCTGATGGTGGAGAAGCCAAATATTTCTCACCTCCAAACTGATGCATCTTTGGAAAGCAGGGTGCTGTTGAAACAAAGTCAAGGGGAGCAAGATGCTTTTAAAAAGAGATCACAAATTCAAATGCTTGAGGTAGGCAGATAACATAAGTGAGGGAGTGAGGGGAAAAAGACACTGTAGCACTATAGAGATGAGGGGAACACATAAAATTTGTCCAATCCAAAGAGAAAGGGTTTTCTATCACTAATTATGCAAGGAAGAAAACAAGAATAGACCAGGCTGTCCCCAGGCAAACCAGGATGTATGGTCAGTCACCCAGACTAGGCAGCATGATTGCTTGGCTCCAGTTAATGTGGAAACACCAACCTACTACTGACAGTTCTTCCCATTTTTTCAAGAGAATCCAGCAATTTCCATATAAAATTTTATATAAATGTTAGTAACTAATTTTTCTGAATACTGAGTGTATCAGACAAAACACATATTTAGATAGTCAGCTTGTGACCTCTGCCTTCAAGGATTTTTTTCCTCATTACTCACCATCATCACCATCAGCTGGGCTCCTGGGCTCCACAGAGACATGTACCTGGGCCACATTCCAATGCAGAGAGAGAATCTTTGCTGAACACATTAATGAGCATATACTTCATCAGCTCCTGCCACCCACCCAGCAAGTGCTCTCACATGTACCATCTCATTGAAACTGCACAAGATCCGGAGGTGGGACTTCTTACTATCCTCCCCTTTACAGGACAAAAGTCAGAAGCTCAATGTGACAAAATGATATAACTTCCTGAACAGCATACCTGGGATGCAAAGTCATTGATTCTTCACAAGTAACATCTGTAGAGAAACTTAAAAGGATAAGAAGAAGTAGGCAAGGAGAGAGAGTAGCGTTAAAGCCAAAAAGAAAGGAATGAGAGAGATCATCTTGACTGTGTGGCACTAATAGGGTCTCAGTATTTGTTTTGGGGTGTGTGTGTGTGTGTGTGTGTGTGTGTGTTGCCTCTTGTCATTTTTTAATTTAAATATTTATTGTTCATGCTATTATTGTTGTCTGAATTTTCCCATTTTGCCCCTCTCCATCCAGTCCACCCCCTATCCCACAGTCAATTGTCACACTGTTGTCCATGCCCATTGATCAGTGTCTCAGTATGTACTGAATGAATGATTGCATATATTTGTGAATTTGTGGTAGTGGTGTTGGCATGCATTGTATGAAAGATAGAATATTTAGAGGCAGACACAGCTGTATTTTAACATCACCTTTCCCGTGTACTGCAATTTGAATTTTGGTGGATATTGAACCTTTCTAACCTCAGTCCCTCACCTATAAAATGAATGTAACATCTACTTAGAGGGATGTTTTAAAAAATAATTAGAACAACACGTGTGAAACAACTAGTATACTAAACACTACGGTACATAGTCAAAACTCAGTGGATTTTGACTGTCCCCAGCCCTCTTGGGCAGAAGCAGAGGTGTCCCATTGCCCCTATTAGTTTTCCATAAGGGCCTCTTGTCTCCATCAAATTCGTCCCTATCCCATTCTTCCTTCTTTCTTTGCTCCCCTTAGCTGACTCTGGTTTGCCCCTGACAATGGGGCTGCTCCCCCTGGTTTTCCCATGAAAGCTGTTTTCCCTACAAGCCTTTCCCTCTGGTATGGGGGTGAAAGGGGAGGATGTCGATATTCTCTGGGCTTCCCATTGCCAGTTTCAGGCAAAGGGTCCATATCCTTCATTCAACTATGAGACTGTAAGCCCTTCAGGAGCCAGCCTGTATCCTCCACATGTTGGTTGGAGCCCCAATTTAGCAGAGGGCCTGGATGACGGAAGACCATCAGCACATACCTGCTTAGAAAATGAACTCACCTTACAAACAATTTAAATCCCTCTCTTGTAAACCACAACTCCTCATCTAACCAAGGCTCATAGCTACATTTAGAGTTGTCCAGTAATTGCAAAATAGTTCCACATTATGAGGTAATTTGATAAGCACCTATCCAGTGCTTAAGACTATTATATGAAAGAATAAATTAAATTTTAACAGATTCCTCTTTCTTAATGATTATAATGCATTAATTTATGGATGTAATAGGCAGGTAAAGATGGATATTAACCTAACCAATGGTTAATATCCATCATAAAAATACAGTTGACTAATGAACATAGCATTAAAAATCATAGAATACCTCATAAAGGCAATTTCATTGTCAGTATGGATCTTAAGGAGTACATTCATTAAATCTACTCTATGGTAAATGATTAACAAAATCACATAATTCATTTAGGAAAATTCAAATGCCACTCACATTTGTAAAACATCTAATGAAATAGCACACTCTTCCAATAAGGCAGGGGCCTTTATCAGCTTCTGCACCTGCATACCCAGCTCTCAGCTACAGTAAGATCACTCTGATCTGATGGTCATTCCATGTTTGTGAAGTCAGAACTGTGACATAGCAAATAACTCCAACATTGGATGCCCCTCAAAATTTACTCCCATTTGGCCTATAACACATCATTACCCAATGCATAGGAATAATTATCATTTTTCTGGTCAAGGTGAAAATGAAAGCAAAATTTTAAATATCTGCTTCATTTATATTTTCTGAGATTGGAGTAAAGATGCCAATAAAGTTCCATTGAGGTAGGTCTGTCACCAGCATAATTAACATCTTCTCAGTTAAAACCTGAGACATTCTTCTCTGCCTCTGGCATCCCATCAACACAGTCATTAGAGAGCCCCTGTTGACAGAGCAAATAGGGGTACAATGGTGACTGTCAAAAAAATGCCCAAAGTGATGCAGGAAGACAAACATACCTGTAGTTCTAAACATGTGGCTGTGGATAGGGGAGTCCCTGAAAGGGTTTTGAGTTGATGGCCTCACACACCTCGAAATACTATTCAATATGGCTGTGGGGCAGCTTTTCCCATCATTGTTCCCTGATGTATGCTGGCCGAGAAGCATCCCACCCCCTGACCTGACAGAAGGGCACTGGGTGGCTGGGAGGAAGGCACTAGGCCTGGTCCAGGCATGTCTCTCGGGCCTGGGGGGAGTTCAGGGCAGGGTAAACTGCGTGATTTTTGGAGTCTGGTACAATTAGGAGAAACAATATCTTGAGGTATCACTAGGACTAAACCCAGTCTGCAAGATGAGTGGGATTCTTGGAGGGAAAGCAAAAAGAAAAAAGGACGTCAGGTGTGACCACTGTGTGCTACACAGCACTGCAGTAGAGCATGCAGACAGGGCCTCTGGGGGCCTGTGGTCACACCAGGCACAATGGTCCCCTGTTCAGCACATACCCGCTCCCCAAAGTTTCAGCCTCGAAAGAAGTTACATGTCTCAATATGTTAGAATGCTAAGTCAACTCTAGAAATTTTAAACATAAATGTATACTTCTAAGTTTTATTTTTAAAAAATATGATGGCAACCTGTCACAGCTCATCAAATATCAGATTATATCCACCCCACCTCTACCCCATCACCCCATCCCCATCTCTTCTTTATAGTTCTGTCCTCAAGGTTACAAAGGCTCAGAGATAGAACATCTGAGCTTTCTTATCTTCTGAATTTTCCCCAAAGAAAAGTAAACATAGACTCTTAAGTGCTACCACAAGTGACATAAATCTCTAGGCTCCCTCTGTGTTGACCAAATTCTGCAGGCACAAAAGTCTTTGTGGGGAGGGAACAAGGAGGCATATCCCCAAGGGTTTTGCCTTTCCTGCAGAGGAAGTGACTTTTCATTCATTCCCATCTCTGGAGCTCGTGGCACTGTAAGCTCCAACATTCCATTTTAATCATTTAGTGCAGGAGGATCAAGGGGAAGCTGGAAAAGTGTTCATATTTATCGACTACTAGTCTTGCTGTGAATTGTCAGCCAGAAAAACAGGGACATTGTTTGAAAAGAAGGTGACATAGGGCAGAATGTAAAACATCTATTTCTGAAGATGGGTAAAATAGTATCATTAACAGAGTTTGGTTTAGACTCTATAGACGTGTGACCCTCGAGAAGGTTAATAGCACTAGAATATGATTTGCTGTTGTAATAGATGTTAAATCTCATTTTAACTACCAGCAGATATAGAAAGAGACCATGATCTCTTTGAAATTACAATGCTTAAGCTGAAATACACTTAATATAGCAAGTTAATAACAGTATTTCATGTTCTATGAAGCTATAATGGGTCTTTTATATTTAGACATGTCTGATGAATTGTTGACATGATAAATATAGAATAATAACCTGAAATATCTTTTTGCTTTCTTAGTCCTTCAAGAATGAGAAATCTGAACCACTTAGATTTATACTGCAATACAAGTTCTCAGTTTTCTAGCAGAAGGTCTTTCTCTGCAACTGTATAGATTGGCAATTAGTTTTTGAAAGAAAAAGAACAGCAAGGTCAAACATTAGAAGGAAGTAATAACACTTTACATTTGTTTAATGCTTCACAGTTTTTTCTCATTGATTCATTGAGTGTTTCAGGGGCTCCCATGTGCTATGCTAAATGTTAGGGGTCAGGTGATGAGCAAAACAAACCAACCCCTGTTTCCGTGGAACAAAAACCTTTCATTCATCCTAGAGAACAGGACAGAGTAAGGGTTGGTACCCACTGGCTCAGCCTCATTCCTCCCTCTATGTGTTATTGCTGTGCTTGGATCAGAGGCTCACTGGAAACCTCTCAGGAAAGGGGGTGCTTCCTGAAAGGAGACACAAGTAACTTGTGGGACTCCAAAAAGAGAAACAGGCATGTTTGGGCTTCCTAGGACCTGTGTTGGACCAAAGGCAGCCACAAATCTCTTCAGGCTGACCTTGTTCTTCTGTTTCCAGTTGTCGGCACTCTTTAGGACTCAGCCACTCTCTACTTCTTTGCTGTGTTCTCTTGTTGGAACACATCGGTCATGGAGAGGTGGTAGAAAGCAGACTCTGGAGCCCAGAAGCCCAGGTTTAAATGTCAGTTCTGTTATCTACTATCTGTGTGACCAGAGAGATGTTAATTAACTTCTCTGTGCTTTAGTTTCCCCTTCTGTAGAGATATGAACAGAAAATACCTTATAAGATTGTTCAAAGGTTCACTGACAAAAATATAAAGCACATGGTATTGTGTTTCTCAGGCGATAAAAGTTATGACAACAGACATTGACGTACACCCAAAGAAGTGCCAAGTACTTCTCTAAAGAAAGTTCCATGTATTAACTCATGTAGTCCTCACAACAACCCTGTGGTGAAAGTGCTACTATTATCTTCATTTTACTGACAAAAAAAAAAAACAAAACAAAAAAAAGAAAATTCCAGAGCTTTAGAGATAGTAAATAAATTGCTGAAGATAAACAAATTACAGCAGATAGGAATCCATAAATTTCAAAATCTGTGCACTCAATGACTGAGTTAACTTAGTAACTGGCTTAGTTTTGTCCTTGAATCTGTAAATCTTTTCTCATTCTCAGTGTTGCTTAATTAAAGGGCTCCTAACTTCCGCTTGCCAGGACCTCTCTTAGCCCTGATTCTATTTTATTGCTCTACTGTACATTTCCTATCGTAAATCCCAGCTCATCTTTTCATGACAAATTCCCTCAAAGTCTGCTGGCCCACCTTCTACCAGCATCCACCCAGGGCCAGCTGACTGTGGCTCTGGGCAGTGAGGTTACTTGTTTCAAAACAGGATCAGACAGAAGGGGCTATGGGCGTGACAGGCAATGTGACTGACATTTCTAATGTACAATACCCATTCTATAGCCACAGCAATCAAGGCTTTTAAAAGTCTGGTGATTAACCACGCTCATACTGTAAATGGCTGCCACAGGTAGGACTCCAGTCTGAGAGTTCTGACTTCAAGAATACTGAACCTTCCTTATTTCCTCTGGGATATCTGTTTCTGTGTGTGTGGAGGCCAAATTCAGCCTCATTTGGAGCCACCACTTTACTCAAAAGTAACTACAGTTAAAATTACATTCAGCAATAGCAAGTAAAAAGTACAGAATCGAAGAGTATTCCAGCTATTCCCATACCCTGGAGCATAGTCTACTGTAAAGTTTTTCACCGAATACAATAAATTCTCTCTAGTAAACATTTGCTCTTTTTCCCTCTTGATTCCTATATCAAGATTTCCTGCCTATGTGCTAAGGAGAGAGAAACTTTTCATAGCTCCATCATCGCATAGTTCTAACCAGCTCAAACATGGTCAGCAGCCATTCCAGGAAGGAGAAAGGAGCTTTGGGGATACTAAGACTCCCAGAATATCTGAAAAAAAAAATTAGAGTTTAAAAATGAAAAATGATGGCTTATCAGTGAGAGTAGAGGATTGGGCAGTGTGGGATGCAATCCTTTTCTCCACTGCTCAGTAGAGAGTTGTATATACTGTTCGATTCTTCACAAAGAGATTGGATTTCAGTCTGTACCCTTTCTCCAGAACTGCAGAAATATCCCACACTTGATGCTTCTCACAAGTGTGGATTAATGTTCACAAACAGAAGCTAGCTGTTGAAAACTGAAAATGGAGGATCACAATTGAAGTTACCTTGGAATCAAAGCTATTCCTTAGGAACATGTATAAAGGACACACGGACAAAGCCAAAGTCGGTAGGATCAAGGGTGGGAGGTGGGGATGCCTGGGGTGGGGGAGAGTGGTGGGAGGAAAATGGAGACAACTGTATTTGAACAATTTAAAAAAGAGAGGGAAAAAAACTATTTCTTAGTTACCCTGAGGCCTTAGGTCTTAGTGACACCATGTCCACTCTTTTGAAATATTGACTGAAACTTGTTCTCTACTAGGACAGACAAATGCTTATACTTTTGTAACTCAGGGAACTTCTTACTGATGTGTCATAATGACTGCAACGAGCCAAGATCTCAGGTTAACAAACAGGTGGTTCCCTATGATCGCAGGGGTGGCAGCAGGAGCTTTATAATGACTTTCCTAACGGTTGAACCCTGTTCATCAAATTACCCACAGAGACAGTGTGATCTGATGGAGAAAGCACTGCCCCAAAGCCTGAAAAACCTGAGTTCAAACCCTCGCACTATCATTGACTTAGTTTCTCTTTCTGAGCTTTACCTTCTTTCCCTGTAATGATGAGGATACTAATGCCTATCACATGGTTGTCATGAAGAAGGCATGTAATGTGCTAGAATGCTTTCAGAGAGAAGGAGTATATAAAGGTTATTTCTTGCCCTTATGAGAAATCCTGGCAAAACAGACTTCTACAGGACAGCTTGGCATCCATGGTCATAATATCTGATTTCAAACTGTAACACCTAACACAGAACTATAAACAACTACTCCTAAGAGAATATATATAATAACAATTCTAATTCAACTTTCTCAAAGGCTGGTTACAACTTTCCTTTGAACCTTCCTACTTTTTGAATAAAGTGAGGGTATTTCTAAACAACTCTGCTTGCTGAGAGTGAAAATTTCATCTGGTGCTGCTCTGGGCCATCTGGTCAGCTGTGCTCCTACCTCTGGCTCCTCAGAGCAGTTCTGTGCCGGGCAGAGGCTGACATCTGAAGATCTGATGCGGGCATTCCCTAGGAATTTTTAAAACTTGCATTAAGAAATGCTTAAAGCCATAAACTTGAGAAATTAACTAACATGGCATTGCTCAAAGTTCTGCGTGGGAAGGCTTAATTAAAGGCAGGATTTCAAGTGTTTGCAAGGGGATAATTTAGGGTGAAATTTGATAGCTGAATCAAACAGATTGGCGCGTAGATGTGTTGAGGGCAGAGGTGTCTGAGAAATGTCTCTAACCTCTTGGAAAGCTGATCAGGTTTATCATCTCAGCATTTTCTTCTGCCTTTGGTTGGGTAATGACACTCAGAGTGACTATGTAAACCCGTAGACAGGGTTTCTTTCCCACCTGTGTGGACCTGAAAATCACAGTAGAACTATACAGCAGGGCTTCCTCTGAATATGACGTATCTTTGAGAACCAGCGGAGCTTGGACAGCCCCAGGACGTGTGTTAAGAAGTGTCCAAATAAACACTAGGTGTTAAATTCTTAGTTAACCAGCAAATATGTATTAAAGACCTAGAATTATTGGAAATGGGAACAGGAGCATGAAGAACGGAATAGGTATAGTGTTATGAAAGAATAAGTTTATAGTGAGAGATACATCCACTAAGCACTTTTAGAGATCAGAGGTGGAAACTCTCATTCCTCACTGGGGAAGTCACTTGGAAAAGAGATCAACTGGGAATTAAAATCATCTACTTGCTTCACCATTAAGACCCTATGATCTTATTAGTCAATAACCTCAACCTAAAAAAAAAAATAGTTTGGAAAATAGGACGTGGAGATTTAGAGATATTGAAAAGGAGATAAAGTTTTGATATTATTTTTTCCAAAGAGAACATAAAGTAGATGATTAGTTAACAGTCTCATGGTCTAATTCCAATCTGTGGTGGCCATCTAGAACAGATCCACTTCTCAGTCAACTCAGCTTCTAAACACTGTCCATTGAGGACACCAGTGCAATGGCCAGTGGGCCAATCTGATCCAGCACCACATTCCAGAGTCTGTTACATGAAGGAGTTTCCTCACAGACGTTGTCTCTTCCCACCTTCATCTAACCCAACTTGGGTTTCAGGAGCCACTGTGGCAGCCCGCCTCGTCATTCAGCGCATACTGCCCAGAAGGACCCAGACAGACTGCAACGCCCACACAGACCTTAGAGTCAGGTTTTCCAATAAGAGTCCTAATCCCACGTGACTCTTAGACATCGGGAGTTTATGGGCCTCCTGCTTGGCAGAGCCTCATTAGGTAATGAGAGAGGGAGCAGACCTAAAGAAATTAATAGTCAATGATTCCCCAGTGTAACTTCCTCATCCACTCCAGCAGACAAATTAATTTCCTGCCTGCATCTACCATGGCACGATTCTTTCAATGGACCTACTTGTTATTTCAGTAGGTCCATCTGCCCCAGGAAAAAAGGAAACAAATGATCCTCAGCTATGCTGCCTAGAAGCCCAGGCTAGTTTTGCATGCCTGAGTCGGAGAGGCAACTCATGTAAGTAATTTGTGCTTTCTTGTTTATCAGGATCATAAAGGCCATTCACTTATTCCCCATTCATTGAGCCAACAAATATTTAGCCATTGCTTAATATGCTTCAGGAATGTTACTTTGCAAGAATGAGGATTTCTTTATATTGCAGCAAGACCAAAACAAAAGGATACAAAAAATGTTTAGAGAAAAATTGATAAAATAATGATAATAAACTCTTCAAAATTACAATCATTTACTATTAAATAGATTGTCTGTTCTATAGCAACTGGAGACATGGTGGAGGTACCTGAAGAGGGAAAAAGGGAAGAGTTAAAGAGGAATGTTCTTTTAGAGTATTCTGGAATTAAACTGCACATGTGTTTTATTATGGAAGATAATCAGTCCCTGAGACTGATGGCTCAGGCCAAGTCTCAGTCACATAAAATGATGTGCCAAGGAGTTCAACCATAAAGCCAATCAGTCATCTGTTGCCTCTATTGAGCTTTCACTATGTAACCAATACTTTGCAGATGTTACTTTTCTTAGCCCCCATAGCAATCCTTGGAAGTAGGAATCAGAATTAATAGCTTTTCTGGGGTCCCCTACACAAGCTTAATGTAAAGTCACCTACATCCCCAAATACAGAAGTTAGTGATATGGTAACTGGTAAATAGTCTGCAGGCCCAAAAGCCTACAGTCTGTGTGTAGAGATGAGCCCTACACATCTGAGGGCTAAAATATAGGACAACCACTGTTAGGCAGTGTGTAGCTACAAAGATGAATTAATTTTAAGTTCAAGGGTCTTCCAATCTATTGTGAAAAAGGCATATGAACCACCCTATAACATAAACAAAGTAAGTGTCAGAAGAGAACTATAAAACATAGAGGTGTTAGAAACAGCAATGAAGTTTAGTTTCAGGTAATTAGAAAATGACATTGGAGCTTGCCTTAAAGGAGATCAAATGTTTTAACGAGGGGGAAAAGGAAAGGAAGGTTTTTGAAAAAGTAGGGCATTTGTCCTGGGGACATGGGAGCATATGACTCATTTCTGGAGTTGTAAGTAATCCATTGCAGCTACCGTGTTGGGATTAAGAAGGAAGAGTAATGTGAGCTAATATTCAAAGACGAGGTGGGGGCCCAATTGTGGAATGCCTTGATCACCCTGCTAAGAAGTTCATGGTCTACCTTGGAGGCAATTAGTTACCATTAATTGTGGTGGATCCTGGTCGGCAGGATCCGTGTATGTTGTGGCTGCTCGTGAACAAATACACACGGACTACAGAAGTCCTGTGTAGAAAAAGGGATGCCATGGCCACTCTCTGAGAGAGAGAGAGGGCAAGAGGGCTAGAGGCCCCCAGTCCCTGCCTGGACAGGCTTTTATTGCTTCTCTGGGTACATTACATGGAGGGTAGTCCTCATTTACTATGCTCAGGTTCACTGCAGGGGATTACCTTTTACAGATAACAAAGGAAAGAATGTTGCTAATTACTTCAAAGAGAAGGATGTTGCAGACCAAGGGAGAAAGTGGTTGAACTGGTCACACTCCATACTTGGGAGGTTTAGCTCAGATTTCAGAAAGTTACAGTAAGCCCTTGCTGCCTCAATTCCGGGTGAGAGAGTTTCAGCAAAAGCAAGTCTCATAGCAGTCTGGGTACAATGCAGGCCTAATTCCTCATGGGAAAACCTCTCCGTGGGTGTGGTCCTGCATGCCACTCACTCCCCACTGGTTTTCCACGTGGAGACTGAACTACAATTCCATGCCATGCAAAGTGGTTCCCTACAATTAATGGCTTTTAACAGAGAGAGATATTATCAGATGTGCATTTCATAAACATAAATTAGAGAATGGAAAACTGGAAGAAATAATAAAGAAAATACAGATTATAACCTGGGGTGAGTGCTAGTTAGAAACTTGTTATAGTGGTACAATCTGAGATACTGAAGTTAATGTCAGCCAGGGTAGAAGGGATGGGGTATCTTTGAGAAATATTTAAAGGGACAGATTTAACCAACAATGAAGGAGAGGGAAAACTGAAGATGAGACTATGTTGTCTATCTTAGGTACTAGAAAGAATATACTCAGGCTAAAGTCAGTAAGGAATCAGTTTGGGGTACAAAAGATAAACTCATACATAGTCTTTTGGGGAAGAGACCACTGTGGGCTGAGCCAGTAATCAGAAGTCACTCAGAATTGCCCTAAATGCCATGTGCCTACAGGTGAGGAGAAGATATCAGGGACTTTTTTTTTTTTTTTCAGTTTTCCTGCAGCTGAAATATATCTCATACGCAGTCTGCTCAATTTAGTCAGGTGCTTTCTCCCTATCTGTAGCTGAGCTTCAACATCAAAGTAGAAAGCTGAGATTTCTTTTCCCCAAAATGCTATAGAAAGTCGATTTTAGTCCTGTAGTAACGGTTACATCTGTAGCAGAAGTAGTGGTAGTGACTTAAACTTATAAAGTGCTTTGCTCTTTTTTAAAAATTCTAACACTCATCGCTCGTTCATTCACCAGCACACCATGGGAAGTAACTGTAGTGATCAAGAGCATAGGCCCTGGAGTCAGGCTGCCTGTGTAGGCTCTGCCACACACACTGTGTGACCTTAGCAAGTCTTTTACCTTCTCTATGCCATTTTCTCCTCTCATCTATAAACTGTATGTGTAAGTGTTGTGATGATGACTGAATTCATTCATTCATGTAAAGCACTTGGGAGAGAAATAGATGAAATGTAGGTAATGTGTATTTTTTTAAGTAATTCCTTAAGAACTTATTTATTTTTGTACCTGATTCCACTACTCCCTCGCCCCCACTCATAACCACTGAAGTACTTAGAAGAGTACCTAGAATAAGGTGAAAACATCTAGTGAATGTTTGCTAATGTATTTGTTATATGTCCAAAGAGAGATGTTAATAAAATGACAATTTGAAAAGAATGATTACCCTTTTGATGACCACAAAGGAGACAGCATTTGTGCTGTGCACAGATGAATAAGTAAGATTTGATATTATGTCATATGTTCCCATAACAGTCAGGGGACATAGGTAGAGTACGTTCTATAATCTGTAATTTACAGATGACACTTTGCTATGACAGCATGAAGGTGAAGTGACTTGTCTAAGGTCACCAGTGAGAGGGAACATCAGTGGGTTAGAAACAGAATGTTCCCAGCCTCTCGCCAGTTCCATCTGTTTGGACCTACAAAAAGCCTGCAGCTTCACAGACAGCCTATTTAGCATGCTTGACCCTCAGTCTGTATTATGAGCTGTAAACAAACTGAATCAACTTCCTTTCCCATGGCCTCTGAGTAAATGACCATTACCTACCTCATGTTCAGGCATCTGCTTTGCAGCCGTCACTGGTGATGAGATTAAAGCCCGGTGCAGAGCAGATGGACCATATCCCCATTCTGGCTGGCATGCATTAGGCTTCCCTGCATCCTGGAGATGCTAATGCCAGCAGCAGGAGAAAGGAAGCGTGACCGACACTCAGAGAGCAGCATTGCCTTGGCAGGCACTGTCAGCGACTCCTCCATCTGGGGCGGCAGCAATGGGGGGCATGCCTGGGCACCTGCAAAGCAGGGGCACCCAGTAAATGCTCCATGAAAGAACCTGACACTTAGAAATCAAAAAGGCTTCAAAATAGTCATTATAATAAATATATCACATTGGGAGCTTCCTCTTGCTTATTTTCCAGTTGAGCATTAATTTTCCTATCACATATTGGGAGTGGGAAGCACCATTATTTTTTCAAGTTATAATATTTAAATTTTTGTTTAAAACTTAATGTGAAGTGGTAAAATTTATTAGTATCTTAGAAATATTTATCTTTTGATTGAGGTTATTTGAATAACAAAAAATTTAAAATCTTTAACTCCAGTTAGATTACAGCCACCTTTTAGTAAAACAAAATGTCAGTGTTATTGATACTATTTTTGGTTTTGCCCAAACTATTTCAAAAATTAATCAACTTTCATCACAAGCTTCTGCCAAGTTTCACCCAACTGCTGTCAAAGCCAGAGGAAATACTCAAAATGAGCCTTGTTCCTAAAGTACCCTATTTCAAAATTTTAACTGCAGTTGACTCTGGGTGGTATTTTTTCTTTCTTCCTTTGTTTTTCTTTGTATCTAAGAAATTTTTGCTAAATTTTCTTCTCTAAGAAGGAAATAAATTTGAGGAAAAGAGAGAAACAAAGACATTGGCAGAAAAGTGTCGAGGAGATAAGCAAGGATGGGTAATAGGAAGGTAAGGCTTTAAAAATGCCTATTGTGCTATGCTGATTCACATAATGTAATCTCCAAAAAAATGCTCATAAGCCAAATGCTTCCTTAGAGATAAGTAACGAGTAGAAAAATATGCAAATACTGGCCATCGAATGAAAGGATGTTTATAAAAAAGATATTTAGGCTTTACTTTTTTACTGCTTATACCATTTCCTGATCAGCATATTATCTAATAATTCTGCTTACTAATAAGGATGTGCCCCGGCTGAAATTCTGGGCTTTAGAGCCCTGGCATTGAGTGATTTCTTTAATCCCTGGAATTCAATGAAAATGGGAAGCTATGAGACCTTCAAGGCAACATAGCTTTAATTACTCAGATACTTAAGATGAGGTATGGGCAGTTTCTCTGGATCTACATTAACCCTGGGTCTGAATGAGCTTTAACTTACTTTTAAAGAAAACATTCAAACTTGTACCAAAAAAAGCTAGAAATGAATCGTGGTGACTGATGCTCTATTATTCTATTCCTTGCCCACATGATATCAGTGTTTTAAGACCATCTCCTGTGGTGCCAGAGTCTATTATGCATTCTGCTCAAGGCATCATCTAGAAAAAGCAACAGAGACCAATATTATGTTTTTAAAAAAATAAAAATAAATGGCATCTTATACAATGCCATTTTCCCATAAATCTTTCCTAATAGATATTATTCACCTGAGTCAACATTTGTTATAGTCTGTTCATAATCTGCTAGTTCTAGTTTTGATTATGCAAAACAAAAGATAGTTCTTCATGTGGGCAAGAAAGCTGTTGACTGGCAAAGATTGCTAATATGGCTTATCATTTTACCTTGTGACCTCATACAGGCCACCTGTGTATGATCTGCTCAACTAATGCAGCTCATCTGTGAAGAGTAGGATGCACTACACCAACATAGCACAATGGAGAAACAGTTTCACATCCCTTATATTCAACAAGTATTCTTACTGAGAGCCTACTAGTGCTAGGAAATGTACCAAGCACTAGAGAAAACCTGTAAAAAAATATACAAATAAGATCCTTAATGTCTTGTGTTGAAACTCTGATTGACAGATACACACAATAAATAAATAAACAAATACACAAAATAATTTTAGTTGTGAGGACAAAAAAGAAAAATTTTATATTTTTGTTCCTCAAAGTTTTTTTTTCCATTACCATTTATTCCCCTTACAACCCCCTCACCTCTGCAATCAACACACCACTGTCCACGTCCACGAGAACTTTTTCCTTGGTTCAATCCCTCCACCACCTAACCTCCCCTGCCCTTAGCTGGCATCCTGTTCTCCATCTATGAATCTGTTTCTATTAGATTCCACATATGAGTGTAACCATATACTATTTCACTTTCTCTGACTGGCTTATTTCACTTAGTATAATGTTCTTCAGGTTCATCCATACTTTCACAGAGGGTAATATTTTCTTCTTTTTTATAGCAGAGTAGTATTCTACTGGGTAAATGGCCTATAGATGTTTTATCCACCCATCTATTGATGGACATTTGGGCTGCTTCCAAATCTTGGCAATGAAAATAATGTTGCAAGAGGAGTGCTTATGCTCTTTTGAATTAGTGTTTCGGGGTCCTTCAGATATTTTCCCAGAAGTGGGATTAGTGGGTTAAATGGCAGATCCATTTTTAATTTTTTCAGGTATCTCCAACTGCTTTCCACTATGGCTGTACCAGTCTGCATTTTCACCAACAGTGCACAGGGGTTCCCCTTTCTCCACATCCTCACCAGCACTTGTCGTTTGTGGATTTATTGATGAAACCCACAAATGGGAGAACATATTCACCAATACATCTCATCAGTGGTTAGTATCCAAAATTTATAAAGAACTTACAAAACTCAACACCAAAAAAAAAAAAAACCAAAGAACACAACTAAAAAATGGGCAAAGGATTTAAATAGACACTTCTGCAAAGAGAACATACAGATGGTCAATAGGCATATGAAAAGATGCTCAACATTACTAGTCATTAGAGGAATGCAAATTAAAACCACAATGAGATATCATCTCACACGAGAAAGAAACTTCAATGGTAAGAAGTAGTTGGGGAAAAGAGGAAAAGCAAGTAAGACTCTTAGAAAGAGTGGTGATTCAAAGCCTCTCTGGGGTGTGATAGTGAGCTGAACACAAAGAGATGAGGAGGATCCAGCCAAGCCAAGAGCTGGGGGCAAAGCATTTCAGGAAGAGAAAACAGTATGTGCAAAGGCCCTGAGAAGACTTAGCATGTCCAATGTGGTAGGATTAAGAAGAGACATAATAATGTTAGGTCACACAGGGTCCGTACATAGTTTGAATTTCAGGAACAATGGAAATCCTTTAGCAGATCTAAAGCAAGGAAAGACCTAGTCTCATTTCCCCTTTTAAAATACCTCTCTAGCTGCTGTAAGATATAGATGGTGAGGGGAAAATCAAGAAAGCAGAGATACCAGCGATGAGACTATTACTGAGATGCAGATGAGAGAGGTGTTGGTAGCTTAAACCAGAGTTGTAATAGGAGTAACAAAGAGAACTGATTAGAGAGATTATTGGAGATAGAAATATAGATATGAAGATTATCTGGATGTGAGAAAGTATGCTGAAATAGAAAAAGGAATCAAAATTATTCTTAAATTTTGGGCTTGAGAAACTGGAGCCTGGAGTTCAGGAGATAAGTCTAGAGACATAAAATTGGGAGACACGTAGCTAGAGATGGTATTTAAAGCTATGAAACTGATGAGGTCACCTGGGAAGCACAACTAAGGAAGAGAAGTCCCTTCAACTTTGGAGAATAGTTGTGACTGAGAAACCACTTAAGGAGCCTGGGAAGAAAAATCAGAGAAATGGAAGGAAAACCATCTGCCATGCTGTTACAAAAGTAAAAAGAAGAGAGTTGCTCAGGAAATTAGTCGACTACATTGAATGCTGATAAACATCAGGTGAATTTAGAATAAAGGCCTGTACATTGGATCTGGCAACTCAGAAATCATTACTGACCTTGACAAGAGGTTTTAGTGAGACATCTAGATTTACATTTGATTGGGATCTATAAAGGTTGAATGTGAAATGAGAAACAGAAGACAATACAGACACCCAACTCTTTTAGAAAGTTTTGCTGTGACATTGAGATAACTCATGTGAGATGCAGGATCAAGAAATAAAATTAGGTTTACTTTTTAATACATAAAATTATACAATTCTGTGTATTGGAATGATCAAGTAAACAGGAAGGAAGAATGGGATCCTGAGTGAGAATAAAGGGAAGAATCTTGAATGGGGCAGGGACACGTGTTCCGCAAGGAAAAACAGGGAAGGTGAGAACAGAAGACGCCAGCAGGTCTATAGATCTGCACTGGAAAAGGCAAGATCATCAGTCAGAGAACTGAGAACTATGGGAAGTTTGACAAGAGAGGTGAATACGTGAGTTAACTGTTTCCAGGAGAGAGAAATTGAAGTTGCTGGGGAACTACAGGTGGTGGTTGAAGGCCATTTGAAACTTACAGACATTATTTAATGTGAAACCAGTAAGTCAGACTTTGTGATTTTCTTCAGTTTTGTTCGGTTATCACTGTATGGGAACAGAAAAGATGAATAGTTGTTTTGACCAAGGTTGGGGTTTAGACCAACCATGAAGGGAGAGTGAAGCAAAAGAGTTAAAGCTGTCTGCAAGGGAGGGATGCAGTGAGAGACCATGAGACCCAGTTAGGTGACGACAGAAGCAAAGAGAGGGGGTGAGCTGTTGATGGATAACGCAAAGAGGTAGGATAACTGGGCGGTGGGGGAACTCAACGAGATCAAAATATTGCTGCAGAGGGAATCTTGGAATAAATGACCTTCGAAACTGTGCTTGTTGACCAGAGAGTAGGGTGCATAAGGGTTTCTCAGGTGGTACAATTGCTGGTGATGATAACATTTAGGGTGTGACCATGATCCTTAGCAATTTCTTGTAGGGAATCAAACCAAAAATACCACTGTGGCATGGTGGGACAAATCTTTGATGTGGATGTAGAAAACCATGGGTCACATTGTACTTCTACCATTTTCTAGTGGCATGACTTGCAAACCTTAGTTTCACCATCTGAAGAGTGGGGACTAATAATAACAAAGTCAACACACACCAGGTTATTCTTACTTTTAAATAGAGTGTCATATGTCAAACTCATTTTAAACCAGGAAACCACTATAAAATTCATAGCATGATTTAAATTTTTTTATAGGTAAGGAAACCAAGGCTCAAGAAAACTAAATGAGCAAGGTTAGATAGTAAATTAAGGACCCAGAATTAAAATCTCATTTTATTTGATTTACAATCCAGTGCTCTTTCCAACCCACCATTTACCATTTTACCAAACACAAAATCTAACTACCATTTGTTAAAAACAAATGATTTTGCATATTTTAATCTCTGTGCAAATAAACTCATTATAATAAAAAGCACGGTGATACACTAAATTATAAACTGATTTTTCATGAATTGTCACCCCCAAAGCAGACATCATTAATATCCTACTATTACAACATATTAACTCCTAGGATCAAGGAATGGGGATCAGCACAACTAATTATTTTGGGTATTAGTGCTGAATGCAGATCATAAGATTTATGTGAATGCAAGAGCAACTCACAATGTGAAGCTGGGCATTTTCCTGGGTTTGCATTGCCAGAATGACATGCATATATTAAGACTAAACTCTACCAAAATAAACTAAATCTCTGTCTTGGCCCAGAGTATTGTATTAGCCACAGGGTAAAACGAAAGTAGAAGCGGAGGGTGTTTAAATAGTATTTTCATTCACTCAGATAACTGAACTTGTACAAGTAAGCTGTAATACTTCCTGTGATTCCATGAAAACCAATCAACGAGAACAATCCACTAAATTTAGAAGAGCAAGAAAGAGGAATAGCGTATTTATCACTCTCCCTTCACATTCAGAATGAAGAATGTAGTACAGGACTCCTCACTAAATCACTGTGAGCACATCCAACTAAAATTGTGCCCTTCTGCTCTTAAGTTATCCTTTGCTGATCAGGTAATGGTGGCTGTGCTGTCTTGTGAAAAAGGCACTAAAAAAAAAAAATCCCAGAGTGTGACACTGAGCATTGACTGACACCTAGAGTTCACTCTTTCTTTCCTAAAGGACATTGTTGTGGCTACTACACCCCACATGTGTATTATCAACAGAACACTAAAAAAGGAAGGTGACTTTCTGTCAACTACTCTAGCCCCCCCTTTAAGAGATGGGGTGAGGGCAGACTTGTCACAGCCTTGCTCCTTTTCTGTTTTATAAAATAAAACTGCCTCCCATTTCTTGTTGACTTTTCACGTTCTACTTTTTTTTTTTTTCATTTCTCTAAAGGGAGAATGAAAGGAGATAAGAAAAGGACATTTACTATAGTAAACATGATTCAGCTTGCCTCCCTCACAACCTGTCAATTTCTCCTCCCACTGCCTTACCTACTTCCTCTTCAGCAAATGCCAGAGTCAGGCTTCCAGGCCAGCTCTGCTGGAATCCCTTTTCTTGTATGATTTTGTGTGCGTGCATGTGTGTGCTTTGGCGGTCAAAGCTGAAACTGTATCCTTTCTAGTTTTATACAAAGCAACACTTTATTCACATTGCCTGTTCCTTATTCCCCACTACCCCTCAAAAATAGCTTATTCCAGACCCCTCTCAGTTCATCATACCCAATCCTGTCTCTGCTTCCTTTCTGTTTAATTAAATGCCCTTTCTCTACTTCTGAGAAGATGGCGGTTCTAAGACACAGCCTATTTTATCTTTCCTTCTCTAAATATTCTATTTTATACTGTACTTTTCCTCTGTCCCCTTCTCCATCCCTCATTTTTTATCTAAGATCGTCTTCCTTCTCCAACACACCATCCCTACAGTACACCTAATTCTCTTCTTCCTTTCTGCACCTACTTCTGCACATTTATCCCTCTCTGTTTCTCTAAATTTTACTGAAACATAAAGATTCATTTCAAATCCCACTTCCTATATGAAATCTCTCACTCCCCCAGAAAAAAAAGAGACATTTCTCTCCTCCAGATTCCTATGGAAAATATTTTTTTTATACAAGTGATTTGGCAATTAAGTGCCTTGTGACAGCTGTGCTATTATCTTGAATTATTTTATTTTCATATTTTGTTATTTTTATTGCTGCCATGTGTCTCCATGTGTTGCAAAATAAAATGCAAACCAAATGCTTAAAAAGTGATTGTGTGAAACTCTTGAAGAAATGCCAAAGGTAAGAGTTTACTGTACAAGGAGCCAGTGCCGCAAACATCCTCCTCATCCACAGACCCTGTGGGTTAAGACTGGTTTTCTGGTTTAGGGTCAGGTGCCCTAACTAGGACCCCATTCACCTTTTTCCTCTCCAGAACCACAAAATCCATGTCAGGACCAACCTGATATTGACAACCCATTGCCTGAGGTCATTCGCAGGTTCATGCCTCCCTAAGCCAGAGATGGAGCACTCCTTATCCGCACACTCACTCCACGTTCGGCCAATCCATTGGACAGGACTTCTGTCCAGGCGCTTTCTCCTTTGAACTGATCATCTGCATCACCACAGGCTGTGGTACCACATGCAGTTTAGTAGATACCCAGTCTGACTTTTTCAAGTCAGATGATATCTTCTCCCATTATCCATTGCATGCAGGTAAGGAATTTAAGTACAGACAGATCCTGCAAAGAACAGCTTATTCAAAGATTCTTTCAGTTATTCTTTATTAAGCACCTGCTTGCCCTTGGACCCCAAACCTTGATGTCGGGGCCATCTGCTTCCCCAATACGGTGGCAGCCTCCCCTACACTCAGTTTCCCCCAACCCCTGTGCCTCCTTCGCTAGTGAGTCAGGAAACGGAATGAGAAGCACAGTGGGAGGTGTGGATTTTAAAAGGTCAGGAAGCGTGCCTCTCAGGATACCTGCTTTGCAATTTCACATCTCTAAAGGAGCTCTGCCTTCGCCGGGGAGAGGCAATGAGTGTTGACTTCTCAGGCAGCAGGGCTGCATTTTCTCCTCACTTATCCCACTGACCTGTGTCTGAATTCCTGTCACATAAACAAGGAGAATAAGAAAAGAGCTGCATCTCTACCTCACAGAGCAGATAAAAAAATAAGCCAGACTCACCAATTCAATGCTTCTAATTTTCACACATTTCCCTTATTTTTGCATGAGTGAAACCTGAAAGGGGGGACACCCAATGATGTACTAAGGTTGAACAGGAAAGTGGCAGCAATATCCAGACTTACCCAAGGGTACTGTCTCATGTGCAAAGTGAAACAAATCCAACAAACACCACCCAATCTTTTCCCCAAGGAAGAAGTTACATTTACAAGATCCAAGACAGTAAACAGACCCACAGGATAATGCTGAAAGGGACCCTTGCAGTGCAAAGACATCTTCGGTTTTCCAAATGCTGCAAAGACTCCATCAGCTTTCCAAATGTGCCCTTCTTAATTGACCTCATCAATTTAGCTTTTCATCCCTAGTATGTAGGTAGGTTCTCTAATTAACCTTGAATTCATTTGAACTATTTGCTTTTTTGACCATTATCGTCCCGTTATTATATATATACCATACAAATGTATTTTCAGGTTCACAAGAGTACAGAATGCCTGCACAGCTTAGTGAAAGCACATTTTATCATGTCTTAGTGTTTGTCCCCACATGATCGGCCCTCACACCAGCTCAGGGGTGAATTGCAAAAGATTGGGGCCTCCCTGCTGGATGGGATAGAAATGGAATCTGACCCAGCTGAATATCCTGAAAGATGGTACAAGGCATGAAATCTAATATATAGTGAGAATAATAACTATGAAGAGAGGCAACAAATCCAACCGGTGGGATATTCCAAAAGGTGAACAGAGAATACAAATTGCAAATCCACAGTTAGCAACAATACTCAGAAGTCCACGCAGGAGGTACAAAAACACTTGATTTGGTAAAAATGTTAATTTCCCCCAAATTTATCCAAAAATTCAAAGAAATTCTGATCAATGTGCTAAGATTTTTAAAACAAATTTTGCAAGCTGTTTCTAGTGGTCATCTGGAAGAATAAATGCTGAGGAATAACCAAGAAATGTTTGGTAGGAAAAAATAATGAGTAGTTTTCTCGTACAGTAAGATGTATCATAAAGCTACAGTGATCAAAACTCTGTTGATGTCAGCATAAGAAAATTATATAATGGAGCAGAATTTAATTTAGAAACAGATCCATGTACTATACAGGAATTCAGCCTCTGTTAAAGTTAGCATTTAATAGAAAAGTCTCTGTACAGAACTCAGTCATTAGGCAATATAATTTATTGTCCACATCAGGACAATTTGAGAGTGAAAGGAAGTAGCAATGGGATGCTGGAACAAGAGTCAAAAACTGGATTGTCCTATGAAAATCCACGCATATTATTATGCACTTATAGATAGGATTGTCCCTGCAAAGTTATTCATACCTCCTCATTTCGCTCTCAAAAGTGTGCCAGGTTGGGCACTAAATTCTATGGGTACCCTAGTTATAGGAGCCTGGTCATCAGGTAGGTATTCAAGAACCAAGTTCCAGGCTCTGAGAGAGGCTGTGACTAGAAGTCAGTTTCCTACTTCTCAGTCAGGATCAGAAGATATTTAGCTTACATCTTTGGGGATAACAATTAAGGAAGGAATCTAGTTCTGATAACCTAGAAATACAAGAGACAAACGCAACAAGGTTACCTTGATATTGAGTGCCCAGTTCTGGTGAGGAGAGGCTGCCTCAAGTCAGGAGGGGCCAGAAGGCAGAGCCCAAGTGTGGCATTGTGCAGGGGCCAGGAACCAGACGGGGTCCAGCACAGTTTTTACTTAATTACTTTTAAATACTTTACAAGTATCCAAACATTTTAGCAAAATTTTTGAGACACATTGATCATTACTTTTATCAACCTCATAAACAAACCACCATAAAATGGTCCTCAGTAAAAGCTCCAGAGGGTAAAGTAAGGTAAAAGATGTGCAAGCACTGCACAGGGTTACCAAGCACTCCAGTGGTGTCCATCCATACTTCATTTTCACTGGAATTACATAAAACATTTATTGTTAGGTGTTTTACATGCATTATCTCATTTAATACAGCCACCACTCCAAGTAGGTTTTATTAGCTTTTTCTAATAAAGCTAATAAAACTCCTTAAGACTCCCTTAGGAAGAAAGACTAAGGCTGCTGAGGCTTCCAGGAAAGATAATTCACAGCATTGCTAAGTGGCAGCCAGAACTGAGTGAGGTCTGTTTGATCCTTAGCCTTTATGTCTTATGGGTAACAAGGATTACTCTTTGGGTAAATAAAGAAATGTCTGTAAACACAGGATTAATCCAATGGACACTTACTGCTGGAAGAACAATTGCACAAAATCTAGTCAGAGATTTTAAGAGCATACACACTCGTTAGATTATAGTTATTTCTTGCTTGATAATTTATGTGTTTACCTGATAAGAGGAAAATCACATATATTCTTAGACTTATCCTTGCCTCTTCTTTTTCTCATACACTCTATAATCAACACTCCACAAGTCCTGTCTGCTCTGCCTTCCAAACATACCCCACACCTCCACTGCTGTTAGACTGCTTCCCAAGTCCATCACCAATTGCCTGGACCCTTTCTACAACTTCAGAACAGGACTTCCTGCTTCAACCCTTGCCCCCTGAACTCCATTCTCAATACATCTGTCTGAGTGACTCCTTTACAATCTACATTGATCCAAGTCCTACAGTGAGTCCCCATTTCACTCCCAGCAGAAGACAAGCCCTGTCTACTAGCACCTTTGTGGCCAGGCTGCCTCCTGACATTCTAACTCACCTCCATCTAACTCTGCTACATCCACACTTGCCTTCTAGCTGTTCCTCAAAAACAACAAGTACATGATCACTTTGGTGTCTTTGCACTTGCTGTTCTTCTGCCTCGAATATGAAGTCTCTTACCTTCTGACCACTGGCTTAGTCCTTTTCCACCTCAAGTCTTCACCAAAATGTCAGTTTATCAGTGAGGTTTCCCTGACTGCCCCTCCACCAAAGCACCTGCCTTACACAATATGATACCCTCCAAGGCACTTATCACCATCTGACATGATATGCAAGTATACATATAGTCAGTCTTATTTATCTTTCTCTCTTTATCCCCTGTTGGGTGAATTGGGATTACCCATAAGAAATTGCCATTTGTATAGGTCAAAAAGTGGTCAAATATCAACAATTTCATATAACTTAATTATAGTAGTTTTATAAGGATCTGTTTTACCTCTGCTAAATTTCCTTGTGCAGATAACAATGCCTCACATATAGCAGGTGCTCGATAAACAGTTGTTGAAAATGACTGATCTGAGAACTAGAACATACAGAAATAGTCAGGTGAGGGTAGTAACCACTTTCCGTCTCAGCTTAGCTTGATGCTCGGTTATCATTGCAAATGCCCAATCAGGGAGTTAGTACGACCTCCCTCCTCTAATGATTGCTTTGGAACTCAAAGCCAGTGACAACCACACCATTTGCATCTCTCACTTCAAAGACTTCAAAGCTCTGTTGACAGCTTAAGACAGAGAAGTTATCCATCACTTTTGCTGCTGATTCTCTTAACATATTCTGAACTTTCAAAAAGGGGAACACGGCATTGGCAGGGCATCTCAGGGGCCCCAGCAGGCTTCCAGATCAAGCCATCATGACTGTTCTTCTGAGTTAGAAATAGAAGCAAGGAGAAAGGGCCCATAGTCCTGTCTTTCCTACCCCTTTGCTCAAGGTTTAGAGATCCCTGACTTCTGGTCGTAATACTTACTGAGCACATTTTATTTCCTACTTATTATTTTCTGGCAATTTACTCCTTTCCTACTGCTTTTTCACTAATCAATATGACCTTTACATATTTTCATGGGTGATTTCCTCTTTACAGCAGTAAGCATTTAATAATCTTAGTTTGCTTTTTCTCCTCTTATTGAATCTGAGTCCAGAAGAATCAAATAGGTATAACTCCTTTGTCCAGCCAAATTTATTTTTAACAGAACAAGAACAGTCATATACTCAGAATGTAATCTGTACTGGAATGTGGTGAAAGAATATGCTTGTCTTGGAAATAAGCAAGTTCACTGCCTCTTTCTCCTTACTCTTCCCACTCACCTATACTCCAGCTCAATGCCCCCTTTGGGGACTCTAGAAATTCACCAGGCATATTGTTCCTAGAGTTTATAACACTTCATCTTTTCTTATTGAAAATAATTGCCAAACTCCTTGAGGTAAGGAGGTCCCCACTGATTGCTTTTCATTTACAGACAGAAAGCCATTACCTCTTCATTCCAGACCCAGAACCAATTTTCAGTGCGCCCTATTCCAAAAAATTAACTCCACATGTTGTTAGGACAGGGTTTCTGCTTCAGTTTTACAGTCCTTGTTTTCATTGCTACACTTTTTTCAAACTAAGCCTTGGGAAGATAGAGGGTAAAACAAATAAGGAGGAGAAAGATAAGAAACAGGTCTATAGAATATTTACTGTGTGTGTCCATTCAGGCTGCCATAACAGAATACCACAGGCTGGGCGGCTTATAAACAACGAAGTTTATTTTCCACAGTTCTGAACACTGGGAAGTCCAAGATCAAGGTGAGGGAGCTTTCTCAGCTCTCTTTTATAAGGCTCTTCTCCCATTCATAAGGGCTCTGCATAATGACCTAATCACCTCCCAAAGGTCCCACCTCCCAATATCATCACCTTGAGGGTGAGGAACCCAAAGTGTGAATTTTAGGGAGACACAAATTTCAGTTCATAACAATGCCCCAGGTCCCTGGTCCATAGGTTTCTTCATTTCCGGTCCATGGCCTTGAGGAATCAGTTAGACACAGAGGCCCCTGAACAAGGGAAGACCTGGGGTTCTGGGAACCACGGGGTCTGAGACAGGGGCTCTGTGAGAAGGTACACAGAGGGAGCTCTTGCTGCTGTGGGACTATAAGGCCACTTTCTCATTCACATTCTGGAGAGGTTTGGGGTGTCACTGACACAGAGAAAAGCACACACTGAGAGGAGCTACCTCTGGACTGGAATAGGGACAAGAGTGATCAGCTGGCCACAAACTGCTTCTAGAAGTGTAGAAACTTTTTCTCCACTCAGCCTTGGAACAACTGTGCCATCCTTCTCTCCCCTACTGTCACTGAGGATATAACCAAAATGAATAGACAGTAGGGATAATGGCTCAAAACTATGCCCACCATTTATCTCATTTTAAAACTTAGGGAAATTTTAAAGGTCAAATGTCATGTGTTTCGTCTGTCTAGCATGTCAGTATTTTCCTTGTCTCTTTGACTTAAATTCTGACTATAAGATTTTCTGAAAGGTAGCAAAGATTTCAATTTCCAGAGGCTAACAATCCTCCCAGAACCTCCCTCATATAAATGAAAGTGAGAACGGCTTTCTGAACCAGGCTCACTTTCATCAATGCCGTTGAATATTTGCAGCCTAATCCCAGAAACACATCCAAAGTTCAGAAACCTATGATACCATATTTGACTTTGCTGGGTCAAGTGCTAGTATTCAGTTCACACAAGAATAAGCAAGCTTCACCAACGGTCTTGAGTTCACCCATCAATATTTGTTGTCAGTTCACCAGGATCATTATTGCGCTTAAACACTTGATTTCCTTTAAGACCTCCCATAGTCCTAAAACTGGCTGAAACCACAGAATTAATCCCTCCTATCTAGTGTGTTATCTGACACCAAATGTGTTTCTAACAACTGTTACATAAATGAGTGCATCAATAAATGAGAAGCCCACAGAAACTGTTTAAAAGATAAAGAGAATACATTTTAGAGAGGGTTTTGAGAAAGAATGATCTAATAGTTATAAGCTAGATAATATAGACCTCTAACTTTTATTTTATGAAAACCTAAATTTCCTGTATTTTCACACTAAAAATATTAGATTCTTAAAATAGGAATTCTTTCCCTTGAGAAATAATCACCATCATCAGACACACCATTTATACCAAATGGTCACCCTGCCACCATATTTAAGGAACATTTTGAAATGATGAATATGACTCTTGTCAAACATGTTATTCCTTGTATAAATGCAAGTCATTTACAACGGACACAGACGTAAAGGAAATTAGAATCATTTTGCTTGAGTATTGACATAGGAGGACATCAAGGGCAGCTCAGGGACTTTCTCCTCAGGGCTCCTGAGAACAAAAACCAAACTGCACCTTGCTGTCTGCATGTGGACCTTCCTCCTGAGTCCCTGTACATGTCCACCAGCTGCCATCCTCTCTCCTCGATGTTTCGTTGGGCATTGTCGCTATCCCTCCTAACCACGCTGTAGCTTTCCCTGCAAGTCTATCTACCCACTCCCATCCCAAAGTACAGCTCCTTTTACTATATTCACCACTGCTGTTAATAATGGCCTCATATCCACAGAGGCCCCCAAAAGAAATCTGGGTAGCCTTTTAAAATCCTCTTTCTATCATCTTTTGTCTCATTAATCTGATCAGCCACCAAGTCCTGACCTCACACCTCCCAAACACTGCTTGGATCTCTTGATTATTATTTTTTTTGTCATCACCACTTCCTCCAGATCTTGCTTGGATTATTGCCATTACTATCTCATCCCTGCTTATTGTTTCATCCTGCTTTAATGTATCTTCAATGCTACCTTCAGAGTAATATTTAAAATATGTAAATATGATCACGTGGCTTGCTTCTTTGCTTAAAAATGTGTAATGGATTTCAAAATTTAAAATAAATTTAAATACATAATAGGATTTCATCATCTTCAGGATAAAGCCCAGAACCTCTGCATGGTCTTTGCAAGGCAGGTGTATGGGATTTCAAAATCTGACTTCTGATTTGGAATTCCCTGTACATGGGGTCGACCATACTAGCCAGGAATGTTAACATGACCTCAGGACACATAAATAGAAGAAGGTGATAGTTCTGCCATCCTCAATACCAATCAGGTGACACTAAAAGAAAAATAGAATTGAACAGTGTTTCAGGGTATAGATTTCAAATGTAGCTGCCAGTTTCATATCCTGGCTCCTCTATATACCAGCTCTGTGACTCTGGGAAAGTTGGTTAATGTCTCTAGTTTTCTCATCAGTAAGATAGAAATAATAATACCTGTCTTACAGAGGTTTTATGGCAACTAAATTAAAATATATGCAGCACTATTAAAATTTTAATAATAATATACTCATGATACTTTAGGAGAGACATTAATCAATCAATGGAAAACAGCCTGAGGAGGCGACTAGAATAAAAAAATTGAGATTATATTAGGTGAAGAACAGTTAGACAACGTGCAGCTCAGAGTGAAGTGCTGGCAGGATATTACAGCTACACTGAAACATCTGGAAACCAATCCAGAGTGTTGAACTTGTAACAATAGTGGAACTCAAAGAAGAAAGATTCCAGTTCAGAACATGGAAACCCTTTCCACCAAATAGAATATCCAACAATGGGTGCGGTTGTCCCCAGAGAAAGGGGATCACCCACCACAAGAGCTGTTTAATCAAGAGCTGGACAACTCCTTGTTTAAAGTATTCTAAAGGGACTGAAGCATCAGATACAGGGGTCTGAAGCATCTAAGGGTCTCAGGAGTCTCAGATGACAAAGGACTTAATCTATCAGTTAATAATAAATAGGTGTTTATAGGAATTGGTTATTTTTGGTAAATTCTATGAAATATATTTATGTCACTAAATAACACCAGCTTAGGTTGATTCATCCTTTAGTTATTCTCAATAAACCTGTTTTCTAGAACTGTATAAATGCTAGTTATAGGCTATACCACAGCATCTGAAACAATCTCCCTGGCCTGTGATTCATGATAGACAATTCTAGCCAAATGTCCTCAAGGACAGCTATCTCTTGCTATTGCAGCTGCATTTCCTTTTGTTTCTTGAAAGAAACAGTGATGATTATCCTCCTCTACAATTTGCTTGCACTGGTTAGCTTCATTTATTGACATGTTTTGAAAGCGATATGGCAAAACTGAGTACAAGAAGAGCTGTATTTTGACCTTCTGCATCAATTTAAATAAAGTGAGAAAGCTCAGGAACAAAGAAATGGGTCCTCTTTTTGACCTTGATACAACTGAAGGTTTAAGATAAATTCATTAAGAAGAGTTACTCAGTTTAGTTCCTTCTATGTGCCAATAGTAATTGTATTTAAAAAATAAACAGGCTAAGGTATGCTTAACCGCCAAGTCAAAGGCACATGGTCAGTAAAGGGGAAAGCAGACAGTCACACACAGTGACCAAGAGAGATAAAATGCACCTATGTCCAAGGTATCTCAGTTTTGCCATGGCCCCCTCCCCACTTGCTCCAGATTCACTGCCTGCATCATAGAGCCAAACATGTCTCAAATCTAGAAACTAGGAAAAGCCAATGTGTCATTCTCCACACTCCTGAACCACCTTTTGTCCTTGGGAACACACTGAGGCCAGGCTAAATCTAAATATAATCCTTGGTGTTAGAGTCTGTACTTGTACTTTACTCTTTGACCTGAATTTGCCCCCTGGTTTTAGATTAGCCAGTTAGGATGCACCTCCCTGTAGCTCTAGGACTCTCTAACCAAGTCCTGGCACCTGCCACAGGACCCTTCCTTACCACCACCATGAGAAGTGTTAGGATTTAATCATGGGTTTTGGCTGGGGTGACAAGACACACTGTGCTCTTATTGGTAGTGCCATGGAGTGGAGTACAAGGGAATGTATGTCATAAAGGGGAAAGGATTGAGAGTCACCCCTTTAAAACAGAGCTCATCTTACACTAACATTTAAGGAGCAAAAGGAAAGTGCAGTGATAAGTCCCACCACACCAACTATCGACTTTTCCAGGCTCACTTTCACAACTCTTCACACTATGGCAGCGCACCATGGACCTTCCGTTTCAAGAATTTCCAGCCTCCCAGATGACCCCCACATACTATGCTCACATCAGTGAACCTATTGAATTGCTTTTCCCAGAAAATCTTTGTAACATTGTTCTTTTTTGGCTCTCAATTTCCATCTCCTCCAGGAAGCTTTCCCTAAGTTCACACTTATTTCACCCTCCTTGAAGTAGCACACCAAGAGCCTGTGAAATCTTTCTTGGGCTTATCTACAGATAATAAATAGTCAGTGACAGATATTCAGCAAGAAAGTCTTCTGATTAAATATGTATTTTATAAAAATAATCCAAGAAAAAATTGTACTGAAATACAGGAACACCACTTGGTGTGGCTCAGTTGGTTACAGCACTGTCCCGTAGCTAAAAGGTTGTGGGTTCAATTCCCAGTCAAAGTAGATATCTAGGTTGCAGTCTGGACCGTATGATCCCCAGTTCAGGTGTGAATGATCCCCAATCCAGGTGCATATGGGAAGCAATAATTCCATGCTTCTCCCTCACGTGGATGTTTCTCTCTCTTCCTTCCTCTCTCCCTTCTTTTCTATCTAAAAGCAATGACAAAATGTCCTCGGGTGACAATTTAAAAAAATTTAAATAGGAAAACATATGACTTTTATTTCAGTCTGTAAATCTGAATCCAAATAAAATTCACACATTTCAGTTGGTCAGTAATATCTTTTAAGTCTACAGATTCCTTCTCTATTTTACCTCAGCAATAATTTACTAAAGGCTCCAGGTGGGTTTTTCCATAGTTTCTCATAGTATCAATTTTGTTGATAGCATCCCCATAGCATTTTGTAATATGATCTTCCAGCCTCTTTACTTTCTATACATTGTTCATTGGATCCAGGGGATTGATCAGATTTGGGTTTGAGGGCAAGACTATTTCATAATCTCTCTCTTCTTTAATGGTAATAATAATTGATGATCAGAGTTGAGGTACTTCAGCTACTTAAGTATTGAAGAATGGTAGGTATTTAATTCTAATATCCCATCCTTATCAACTAGGTGAAGTACTTCTATAAAAAAAAAAACCTTTACTTCACCTACCATTTTGTTCCCCAGTGCTATAGTTAATATATGAAATGTAAGATAAATGATTGATTCTTTCCCTATACTTACCAGTTTTCAATGTAGTAAGTTGGTTCCCTAGCATCTTCTAATGGTGATTGATCAATTTTAATAATACTATGAAATAATAAGTTAAACATATTTGCTTTATTGTCAGCTATTGTAGTTGTAACTCTGATTGATGCTCAGATTGTTCTTTGTTCCATCTTCAAGTTAGCTTTTCTTCAACCTGTGGCCATCACAAAAAAGATTGCTATTGCTGTTTTTTCCCCTTTTAAGTACAGCCTCTTCCACTAAGTTAGAGCAGGATTTAGAATTTAAAAAAATTTTTTGCCCACTTATTGCTTTTACATTGTGAAGACCTACTTTTACAATGAGACTCATTTGCCTTTTGCCTGCAGCTTTAAAAGACTATCCAAGAAAACCACAAACATTAACACTTAATGTTAGTATTCAATGATTTCCCTAAATTCTGTCTCAAATTCCTTTAGTCAAGATAATAGTTTTAGTTTAACCTATTAGGTAAATCAGGACATATAAATAAACAAAGAATCATACATATAAATAAATAGCTGCATTAAATAAAAAGCTGCCAATGTCAGATTCATTATTTTAATTAATCCTCACAACAAATTGTATAAGTTGTTAACATTCCCACTTTGTAGATAAGGAGAAAGACTCAGAAAAGTTAATTAGCTTGCATGCAATAGAACATTGATAGGAAATGGGCTGAAATGGATCTTCAACTCAGTTTTCTCTGCTTCCTGTGATCATGGTTTCTTCCCACTATTCCACTTAGCAATAAAACACATGGATAAATTATGTGAATCTTTGTCCCATTGGAAAAAAGAAAGGGCTGGACTACTCAATTTGAGGCTGAACATGCTGAGCTAGGAATGCTGGTTTCCTCCAGGAGTAGAAATGTATCCACATTATCCGTAGTCCATTCAGGCACCTGCTGGGAGAGGCTGTGGGCTAATTCAATTATAGTTCACCCAATGCCGACTACAGTTGAACAGACCAGGACCTATGAACCATGTTTTCTTGCTGCAAAAATAGCTCCCTCACCACCTGCCACAGCACCCAGAATTCATTATCACAAATCCTCTTGGGGAGATAGAGCAGTGGTTTACTGGGTTAGAGATGGAGCTGTGTGGGGAGATAGCCTAAGAGGCAGGAGGAATTAGGCAGAAGAGCCTGTTGAAATACTGACAGCCAGACAAGGTTTCAAGGCATGTGCCCACGACATCCGGCACTACAGCAATGGCGTGGTCTGTAGGAACCCTTTTCAGGGACCTTCAGAAGGTGTTTTCCTGCTACCTTCCAATTTGGTGCTTACTCTCCCCTCCCTCCATTCTATTAGATTTCTCAGGAGCCTTACTGAATGTTTCATTTAAGAAATCAACTTAATGTGACTTCCGGCCAAGATGGAGGCATAGGTGGATGCACCGTACCTCCACACACAACCAAGATAGGAACAACAACAATTTAGAAGCAGAATAACATCCAGAATTGACAGAAAATTGATTTAGATGGAAGTCGGACAACCAAGAAGTTAAAATAGACCTGTTCGTCCAGACTGGTAGGAGGGGCGGAGTCGGGCAGCTGGGCATGGGTTGCAGTGCAGAGAGCAGAGTTGGGACTGGGCGCATAAGGCATCCAAGGGTGCGTAAGGCATCTGGGGAGTGCAAGACCACAGAGAGTGGACCCTGAGTGCGCTTGCGGCAGCTGGCAGGCCCCAGCAGAGGGGTGGCACCCCTCAGTGAGAGCAATTGTAAAGTAAGGCAGTGCGTGCAATTCAGTATCCCAGCACTGGGGAATAGAGCCTTGGGACACTGATCATGGACACCTGTGGAAGATGAGGTGCAGGGAGAGATACCCAGCCTCACAGGAGAGGTCCTTGGAGGGTCCCACGGTGTGCACAAGCCCACCCACATCGAATTGACACCAGAGTGGCCCAGTTTGCTTGGGGGAAGCAGCAGAAGGGACTGAGGTCCCACGGAGAACACAGCAACAGCCATTGTTCCCTCTCAACTCCGCCCCCATATACAATGTCACAACCCAGCGACGGGGGGGGGGGGGTGCCCCGCCCTGGTGAACACCTAAGGCTCCACCCCCTACTATAACAGGTGAGACCAGACCAAAAAAACAGAGAGAGAGAGAGAGATGGCTCAAACAGAACAACAAATCAAAGCCCCAGAACTCATCCTTTGAAGTGACCAAGAAATAGCCAACCTATCAGATGCACAGTTCAAAACACTGGTGATCAGGAAGCTCACAGAATTGGTTGATGTTGGTCACAAATTAGATGAACAAATGCAGGCTACAATAAGAGAAATGAAGGAAAATGCACAGGCAATCAATAGTGATGGGAAGGAAACTGGGACTCAAAACAATAGAGTGGACCAGAAGGAAGAAAGAAACAACCAAACAGGAAAGAATGGAGAAATAAGAATTCAAAAAAATGAGGAGAAGCTTAGGAACCTCCAGGACATCTTTAAATGTTCCAACATCCGAATTATAGGTTTACCAGAAGGGGAAGAGGAAGAGCAAGATATTGAAAACTTATTTGAAAACATAATGAAGGAGAACTTCCCCATTCTGGCAAAGGAAATAGACTTCCAGGAAGTCCAGGAAGCTCAGAGAGTCCCAAAGAAATTGGACCCAAGAAGGAAAACACCAAGGCACATCGTAATTATGTTAGTCAAGGTAAAAATGAAGGAGAGAATCCTAGAAGCAGCAAGAGTTAAGGGGACAGTAACCTACAAAGGAGTTCCCATCAGACTGTCAGCTGATTTCTCAAAAGAGACTTTACCAGCAAAGCTTTCATTTAGAATGGAAGGGCAGATAAAGTGCTTCTCAGATAAGGACAAGTTAAAGGAGTTCATCATCACCAAGCCCTTATTTTATGAAATGTTAAAGGGACTTATCTAAAAAGATAAAAAAAAATGTATAGTAAAATGACAGCAAACTCACAATCATTAACAATCACACCTAAAACAAAACCAAAAGAAACTAAGCAAACAACTAGAACAGGAACAGAACCACAGAAATGGAGATCACATGAAGGGTTATCAACAGGGGAGTGGGGTGGGGATAGAGGGGGTAAAGGTACAGAGAATAACTAGCATAGATGGTAGGTAGAAAATATACAGGGGGAGGGCAAGAATAGTATGGAAAATGTAGAAGCTAAAGAACTTACGACACATGAACTAAATGGGGGGGAATGTGGGTGGGAGAGGGTGTACAGGGTGGAGGGGAGTGAAGGGGGGAATGGGACAACTGTAATAGCATAATCAATAAAATACATTTAAAAATATATTTTAAAAAAAGAAATCAACTTAATGTAAAACAGAAAGAAATTATATCCAACCAAATTAGAATTCAATTAAGTTGTAGAAATAGACCTTGATTACAACTTTCTAAAGAAGAACAAAATAAAAATTTTCCTACACAAGGAACCTTATGTTCATCTCTTTCAATTCTTTCACATTACGTGTGAGGAATAGGACCCAAAAGGTCCCAGTTACAGACTAGTTAGGGGCAAGGCAGTGCCGAGCCCTGGCTTCCTCTTTTCCCCACTCTTGTCTCCATGAAAAATTTAAGATCACACCTATGAATGTCTACTGAATATATTTAACTGTGTGAACTTCACAGATTCTGCTATCTTCAAATCTAACACATATTTAACCACTTCCCAAGTGGTCCTAATAACAGCAAATACTTAATTCCCCTCATGTTTTACTTTAAAAATTTTTCATTTATTTATTTTTAGAGGGTGGGGAAGGGAGGGAGAAAGAGAGGGAGAGAAACATCAATGTGTGATTGCCTCTTGAGCGCCCCTTACTGAGGACCTGGTCTGCAACCCAGGCATGTGTCCTGCCTGGGAAGCAAACCAGTGGCCCTTTGGTTTGCAGTCCGGCACTCAATCCACTGAGCCACACCAGTCAGGGCTCATGTTGTATTTTTCATATATTAACTTCCATAATGTCATATATTTATATATTAATATAAATACATATATTAACATATACATATTTGTGTTACATATACTGTGCACTGATATAATGTATATATTATTGTTATAACATCACAAAGCACACCATCTATATTAACTCAACCTTCAAAAAAACTATATGAGGAATATACTACTGTTATCAACTTCATTTTATGAAAAACAGAGGAGGAAAAGTGTTAGAAATTTGCCCAGGGTCACACAGACAAAGCAAAGGTTGAGTTGGGGTTCACTATTTTACTATGCTTTACTTCCTTGTCTTTTTCTCATTCCTGCCGTATTCTTCTACCAACTCCCACTTTGTCTCTCTAGGTCTGATGTGCAAAGAGTGTGGCACTCAGTGAAGAAATAGGCTGAATGTGGCCACCATCACTTGGCACCCATCATGTATCTGATATGGATTTGGGTACTTGGTCTGCCTAGCAAAATGTACAGGTTGGCAGAGCGTGGTCTGTGGAGTTAGATCAGCCTAGACTGGAATTCGAACTTTACAACTTAATAACTATGTGACCTCAGACGATTTTCTGACTTTCTGAATATATCAGTTTCCTCTTCTGGTCGATAGAGAGCTCCCCTAGGGTTACTGTTAGAATTAAATAAAGCAATGCATATAAATGCAGTATTTATACATAGGTCTAGAGAAGTACCTCATACCTTTATTGCCATTTCTAGTTGTTCCCTATAAGAAGCTTCCATTATAGTTTACCTCCCTAGATTTTCAACTGAAATAGAAGTCAGAATTAAATCACATTCCCTGAGAAGAGATGAGCGGTACCAGCACAAATCTGTCATTCGTGTCAATCTAGGAGGCACACGTGTGTTATGAGCAGGTTTCCTCACACCAGCTGTGTGTGTGTGATGCTCAAGAGAGTGAATGTAGAACGATTAAGCAGGTTTTAAATATGTAGCATAGAAGGAATCAAACTGAACATCAGTTGTGATTATCCACTTGAAAAGCTCATTAAGGAATGAATTATGGAATAGTGGACTAATTAAGACCATGTACAAATGTGTATTCCATTTGTTCATAGAACATTTTTTTTTAATCAATCAAACAGAAGGACTTAATGTATGGATGGCCTGTTTAGGGGAAATTTTTCTGCTATTTCCTTCAAATGGAAAACACTAACATTTACTGAGTGACTACTCAATGCCGTACATTATTTCAAATCATCAGCATGGCAATTCTTTATTATACCTCTATTATTCTGATTTTCTTGATGAGGAAAATGAGTGTCAGGAAAGTTTAACTACATATTTAGGTTACACAATGACTACATTGTGGAGCGGAGTTTTCAGCCTGAAAGTAATTTCAAACTTCTTTCAACTTAGTCCTGAGATAGCACTTCTAATAACTTATGACTGTAGATGTGATGCAAAATCTATTTCATTGCATTCACATGCATAACAATCTTAGAGTAAAGACGCCAATCCACACTCATCTGGCCAGTCTGTCCCCCCCTCTAGACTATACACTCTGTAAGAGAAGGGTCATGGCTGTTATGTTCACCAATACGTCCTAATACACAGGCTCAGTGCCAGCCACATAGTTACATCTTCTGTAAATATATGTTGAATGACAAAATAATGCTGAATTAACTGAAAGAATGGCAGTTAGATCCACAACCATCCTTTCACAGGTGGCAACACTGCGGGCAGTGGGGGCGGGGGGGAGGAGCGTTTTTGGCTACAGTAATATGATTACTCAGTGACAGAGTAAAGATTAGAAGCCTAGAGTCTCTGAATTGCTGAGCTCAATGAGCCAAGTCACCAGCAGGCTAAAGGACAGGTACATTATTTAACTTGAGCTGTGTCCCCCTGAAGCAGAAGTCAAATGCATCGCAATTGCCTGAATAACAATCCGTCCACATACATGCCAGAGGTCATGGTGACCCCCACATCCATCTCCAGCCAGAAGAGTCCATACATGGTTGACCCAGCCATTAAAAAGCAGCCTGTGATAAAAATTTAGAGAATCCATTCTCTCTTATTTGATTCTTCTCAAAGAGACTACACTGTCCAGCAATACACTTCTTTACCTCCACACCTGGGCAGCAAATGGAGCTCTTCACTCAATCTTCCAGGCATCAAACTAAAAAGGAAAGGTCTTTCAGATTCTTGTTAGGAGGCATTGCCAAGAGTCTATTCATGAGCACTTGCTAGTCCCCCAAATGACACTCACATTTAAGAGGTAGGTGGAGAAATAGGAACAAAGAAATGGAAGGACCAGCTACAGAGTAAAAAAGAGAGACAAGAGAGCATTGTCCTATAAGTCATTTTTAGAAGAAGGAGATGACCAATAATATTGATTCCAAATTCAGTTAGGTTAACAGCTTAAATAAGATGAGGAGAGCCCTGGTTGGTATGGCTCAGTGGATTTAGCACCAGCCTGCAAAACAGAGGATCACTGGTTTGATTCCCAGTCAGTGCGCATGCCTGGGTTGCTGGCCAGGTCCCCAGTAGGGGGCATGTGAGGGGCAACCACACACTGACATTTCTTTCCCTCCCTTCCCCTCTGTCTAAAAATAAATAAATAAAAATCTTTAAAAAAGTATGAGGAGAGACAAGAAACTTTAGCACCTTTAAAAAGAGCAGTTCTGGTATAATAAAAAGGTCAACTTGTTATTCTGACCCCTGCGGGGACTGTGTATGCCTCAGAAACAGAAATGAGTGGCTGCAGCACCCAGTACAGTCCCTGGCACATGTACAGCACTTAATAAATGTTGTCAAACAGATGCCCAAATGAACGAAAATGAGGTGCAGTCGTTCATTAGGAAAGAAAACATCCCAATGACATTTCCCACTCCTCTTAACAAAAAGTACCAGTGTTTTCTAAATTACATCACTAGGTCTAAAATTATCACCACACATTTGACTTCTTCCTCCAAAGGGCCTGAAGCCAAAACAACTCAATTCCTATGGAGAACATATAATTTGCCGTTTGCAAAGATAAAGTCCCATGCATTAGAAGCATTCCTAAATTTCTGTGCTTTGAGTGACCTTTTAAGTTGCTGCTGTGATGTCATTAGTATTACAATTTTACGCAAGATTAGGCATGTAATTATGTGTCACATAGTTCCCCCAGGTCTTGCTTGCTGTGTAATAAAGCAGAGTGCATTAAGAGTATCCCATGTGCATAGTTCAAGGCCACTGACTCTAGGAAACTGCAGCCACTTTGCTCTTTCCTGCCTTGTGTCTCACTTGTCCTTGCAGCTGTCACCTTGAGGCCTAGGAACTGGTAGAAAGTAAAAAGCCACTGCACAGAGTGGCATGCTAGAGCTGTCAGTATCCATCTGAAGCTTCTAGAGGCAGGGGAGTCTCCATAGAAAATTTAACTTATTTGTTATTGTTTGTTAAGGATGTGGAAAAAGAAAACCCTTGTGCACTGTTGATTGCAATTTGGTGCAGCCGCGGTGTAAAACTGTGGAGATTCATCAAGAAAACTAAAAGAAGAACTGCCATATAACCCAGAAATTCCACATTTAGATATTTACCTAAAGAAAACAAGAACACTAATTCCAAAAGATATATGTAGCATTATTTACAATAGCCAAGATATGGAAGCAATCTAGGTATCCGCTGATGGATGAATAGATAAAGAAGATTATACACACCCATATAATGGAATATGACACAACCAAAAAAGGAATAAAATCTTGCCATTTGAGACAACAGGGATGGATCTAGAGGGTATTGTGCTAAGTGAAATAAGTCAAGCTGAGAAAGACAAATACCATATGTTTCACTTTTATTGTGGAATCTAAAAAAACAAGACAAATGAACAAACAAAACAAAAACATACACATAGAAACAGACCAAAGGAATGGTTACCAGAAAGGGACTTTGCTGGGATGGATGAAAAGGTGACAGGGAATATAGTCAATAATACTGTGATAAGTCTGTACAGTGACAATGATTATTAGAAACTAGTGGGGTGATCCCATTGTAAGGTATAAAAATGTCTAGTCATTGTATTATATACTTGAGTGTAATATAACTAATATAAGAATATATACCAACTGTACTTAAATTTTAAGAAAAAGAATCAACTTAATTAAATCAGAACCTGCGAGTTTGTGGCAGTGTTTCTGCCCTGGCTGCACTGTAGAATTGTCTGGGCACCAGTGGTTTTTAGAAGTCCCCTTATGTGATCCTGATGTGTGTTCAGGGTTCAGAGGCATCTTCTTTGTGCTTTTCTTGCTCAGGATGGGTGTTAACTTAATGTAAATGAGGAAGTACTTCAGATTTTATTATCTCAATATCTCAGAAAATTGTTTTTTCTCTATTGAGTGCCACTGACCCACAGGGAACAAAAAAAATCAATAGTCTCAATGTACAAGTACAAAACAACATAATTGGATTTTTTAACAAAAAATATAAAATCCGATTATGTTTGCTTTTAAAATTAATAACACAGGAAAAAGAAATAAACTAATGTTTACTATGTACCTACTATGTGCCTTAATCTACTTTAGGTACCTTTGCATCTATTATCTCATTTAAGTTTCAAGCAACCCAAAAAGGCAAGTGTTATTATTCCTGTTTTTATAGTCGAGGAAGCCAGGACACTGAGATGTCAAACTGACTTGTTCAAAGTCACATGGCTGATAGGAGGTGATGCCAAGTGGGTACAAACAAACCAGCCCATCAGGCTCTGCTGCTCATCTTTTCACTAGGCCATGCTGTCCTCTCTGAAGAAAACCTTACTGGATGACAATTCAGCGAGCACTAGAAACTCCCTGTCCAGGTCAATGAATGAGATGCAGAGAGCAGGCCAATCAGAAGGAAGGAGAAGAGGTGGGGAGTGGGAAGAAGGAAGGATCCAGGAGGAGCCATAGGCTGCACCCAGCAGTAATGAGCCACGCCTGGGAGGCCAGCATCAGTACGAGTGGTCATGCTTTCCGATAGACCCTTAGACAGTCAAGGCAGCAAACATGACCAATGTTTCCCTGTGTGTCCTGTGTTCTGCTAGAAAGGTGCAGAAGACACAGCCCTACCCCAAATGCCCACGGCCTCACAGGGGAGGCAGGATGAGTTGTACCTCGCTCTAACACAGGTAAATACCAGCAATCAGGAGTGAAGCTGAGGAAGCTGCTCACGTGGGCCAGAGAAGGCTTAACAGAAGAGGTGACATCGGAGATGGTGTTAGAGACAGAGACCTTCCTTCATGGTCAGGGAAGGGAGGCAGAGAGGAAGTATGACAGAGTCAGGGAGGAAGAAACCCACAATGTGTGTGCCTGAGAGATGGTAAAGGCCTCTTTATAAATTCCTGAGACAAGAAATTGTTACAGTCTCACTGACATCCTGCTTTCATTGGGCTGAGACTGCATCCTTCAGGATTCTGGTTTTCCCATCATATCGTCTGCATGGAATCGTGGCCCTGCCCAATACACCTAGGTTCATTGGACACTTAGTGATAGAATTAGACTGTGGTTTCATCCCCTTGCCCACAGCCCTGTGCAGCCACTAATGCAACTGTATTTCATGCTAGGAATCCAAATTACAAAATTTTATAAAGTATTTTTCTTATCTCTGTATAACTTCTCCTAATCACAATTCAGACAAAAACTTCCTTGGCAGAATTGAGGTAATTATGTAAAGAGTTCAGGAGGGCTGCCTTTGAGCTGAGAGAACCTCCGAACCAGCCTCATTAACATAATCCAAGTGTTGCTTTGAAGTCTGGAAATTGTTTTCAACCCCCACAAACCTTTACACTGTTGTCCTTAAAGCAGCTACTCCCTTCCCTTTTAATTAACGAATAACTTAGCAGGTTTTAAATAACTGTGTCTTTATGAATATAAGAACTGGAGTAAAGCAACTCAAATCCACGTATTGGAATAACCCGAGGAGTCAATAAGTCCTTTCCAAGAAGCTTTAGACAGTTAATTAGAATAGATATGTATCTTTCATCTCCCCCTTTCCATATCATCATAAAACAACAGAGCAAGGGTGCAGTGCTGGAGTAATGACATGCAGTCTGAAAAGTATCCTAAGAATATTAAGTCACTGCAGCCCCTTTCACTTTGAATGATTTCAAAGCATTTATGGTATATATGGTGTGTCTATTAAATGCTGGCTAATAACCAGTAATTGGCCAGGAACTTCGTCATTTACTGCTTTACTTTGACTCCAGCTGTGGCACGTTTCCTTGTCTACTCTGCACCCCCAGGCACCTGAAGGGTGATTAAAGTGACCGGAGTGGATGTTCTAATAACTTCCTGGAAGTTTAAGCCAATCCTCATTTGTATGAAGTGGTTTATTCAATACAGATTAAAATTATTCTTATTTCCTGAAGGCAGATTTATTTTGATACTAATGAATTTAACCTCTATTCTATATGTTTTTAGTTCAATTTATTGGGGCAATATTGATTAATAAGATTCTAGAAATTTTAAAAGTACAACATTGTAATTGAACATCTATATATTCTATTGCATGCTCATGACTTGAAGTCCACTTTCCTTCCATTACCATATATTTGGCTCCTTTACACACTTCACCCCCCTCCCACCCCCCTTTCCGTCTGGCAACCACCATTCTGTTGTCTGTGAGTTTGTTTTTGTTTTGTTAGTTTGTTACTTTTTGTTTTATATTCCATATATGAGTGAAACAATGTAGAACTACCATATGATCCAGCAATTCCTCTTTGTGGTATATACCTGAAAAATATGAAACCACTTATTCCTAAAGATAAATGTACCCCATGTTCATTGCAGCATTATCTACAAGAACAAAGTCATGAAAATAATCTAAGTGCTTATGAATGAATAATGGATAATTGGACAAAAAAGATGTGATATATATATATATACATACATACATACATATACACAGTAGTACTATATTGCTATGGAGTACTACTCAGCCATAAAAATATGAAATACTGCCATTTGCAACATAATGGATGGATTTTTTAAAGGTTTATTTTATTCTCATTCAAGGGCATGTCCATTGCTTTTTAGAGAGAGGGGAAGGGAGAGACAGATAGAAATATCAATGCGAGAGAGCAACATCCATCGGTTGCCTCCCATAGATGACCTGACTGGGGATCAAACCCACAACCTAGGTAGGTATGTGCCTTGGCCAGGAATCAAACTGACAATGCTCCAGCCTACTGAGCCACACTGGCCAGGGCAACATGGATGGACCTTGAGATAATTTATGCTTTAAAGATGTTTAAAAAGGAACATAAATAACTTCATTTTTTTCTTTTTTTATTGTATGTTTTTCTAAATAACTTTCCATATACAAGATCTAAGACACTGAAAGAGCTAGCAGATTTAACTTCTAAATTTTTCTAAAACTGTTTAGGGCATCTATCTGTGTGCATCCACTCATTCCTGACATTTATCCTAAGGGACCAAGGGTAGAAGAATGATTTCTTGCATTCATGTTGGTTACCAAACCCCTGCCACCTCCCATGGCCTCTGCCCCTTCTATCTCTGATGCTGGCCGAGGGTTATAGAAGGAGCTCTATTCCCAGACCTGCTCCCAGAAAGTCAGCACACAATGACTTACAGTGTACTTAGATTCATTCTTCAGTGTATTGAATCACAAAATTTTGAAGCTGAGGGAGTTCTCAGAAGTTAAACTTGTTATGTTACAGATTAAAAACAACTAAGCCTAAGAAAAGTGAAGTGACTTTCTCCAAGCCACACAGCTAGTTAGTGGCAAAATTGGGCCTATACCCAACCATTCACTCTGAGTACAAGCCCTGAGTTTTTTGCTCAGTGTTGCCTGCAGACCAGTGATATCAGCATCATACTAAAAAATGTTAGAAATGCAGAATCTTGGGTCCCACCCCAGACCCACTGAATCATATTCTACATTGTAGATCCCCAGGAAATTTGTATGCACATTACAGTTTGAGAATCACTGGGTGAGACCAGAATGTGAGAGCACAAGAACTAGAGGCAAGCAGACATTGGTTGGAAGCATGAGTCTAATTTTTCTAAATGTGACAAATATCCCAAACTCCTGGAAGCGTCACTTGGAATCTGGAAATATTAACATTATCCACCTTACATGGTTTTTATGTGTAAGGTTTTATACATATGTCATTTCATGACATGTGTATAGATATAATGCCAACTGCCTTGCACTAGCAGCTAGCACAGTATAGAGTAGCTCATATTATATCCATCCTCATGCTTACCATTAATATTGTGTTCAACCTAAAGGAAAGCCAAGAGCGGCAGTGAAACTGTAAAGGAATCACCACCCTTCCTTTCCTCCTTTGTTCTACTTGTTAAATATCATTTTAAATTTTATATGTAATTCAGATTGCTAGGATATTTCACGTTTATAACTCCCTAGAAGATAATTATTATGTAGAAAGTAAATAATAATAGCTAAGAGTTTTAGTGCTGTTCTCAGAGATAGAAGAACACATCCCTAAGTCAGCCACAACCAAAAGTACACAATGTGCTTGTAGTGTCTTGACTCTGGATCCTCAAGCCCGGCCTCCATGAGCCAGCGAGTACCTGCCGCTGCGGCTGCTGTCACTTTCTCAGATGCGCCACAGCGAGGAGGCAACCTCACAGCTTTGACGACAGTAGCGCACGTTTAAAAGATAATGCTCTGTCCCCAAAATGCCACATCTGTCAGCTTCAAGGAAAACATTTTGCAGGAGAAAGGGGAAAGAAATTTTAGTATCCAAATCTGAACCAAAATTTTGGAAAAATACAGTATACTACAGAGTGTGAAACCATACCATACCATAGTGTCAAACCATGCCAAAATTATATTCTTGGAGGAGGCATTTTGGAGGGAGTATGGTGTTCACCTCAATTAGAAAACCATGTTGCCTCAAGGCAGTGGCTCTCACCTCCGGCGATGCTTTAGAAACAACTGGGAAGCTTTAAAAACATGGCACATTGTGGGGCGGGGGGTGGGCGCACGGCATGCTTCAGTGTTTCTAAAAGATTCCTAGTTAATGTTAATGTGCCCAAAGTTGAGACCCGCTGCCCCATAGGAGCAGAAACCTGATGTTATTTAAAGGTCAGCTCACTGAGAGTTATTGGTTGTTGTTGATACAGAGTTTCGAGAATTTAAAGCAATGCACTGAACTCAGTGTGTACCTCTTTTAGGTCTTTTCATCATTCCTCCAGGACTTCCACCATAAGGGAAGGAGCCCCTGGACCAACATCCTCTAAGATGTTTATATGGACCAGTGGCCGGACCTCTTCATCTTACAGACACGATGAGAAAAGGTAACTGATGACCCAGATAGGATGCCAATGGGAAAGTGTAGGACACAGGAGCTGCATGTTTTGCATGTGTTAACGTAGGCTAAGCTCTGTGTTGAGAGAATGGGCTTTCGGACTTTTTGGCCTTCCTCCTCCTTGCACTCTCCATGCTCACTCCCACCACACAGCTTTGCAGTGTCTGTCCCTGTGAGAACCGCCCTTCACACACACACATGCACACCTACTCGTCACTTAGCAAACTCCATCTCTGCCTTCAGATACCCATTCAGTCAGAACCTCCCACCATCCTCTTGATCAGCACAGACTATGTTTTACTCTCCATTGAATTTCTAGCATCTACCACCATAGCTGGCTCATAGTTAATGCTCCTTACTTACTGAACTGAAATGATGACTACCGCATTTCAAGACACTGGACACATGGCAAGGAAGGAAAGCAGTAATGGTGAGAGGATAAAAAGAGGAGGGACAAGTCTGTGGAGCCCTTGGATTCCTTGAAACAATAGTCTGGGGTAGGGGAAAAATGAGAGAATAAGAAGAAAGACTGAAGGGCACCGGCAGTGTTAACAAAAGATAAAATGACAAATACGCAGTTCGGTCCAGCCCTCCCACATGGGTAAATGCATATATAAAATTCTCTGGCCAGTTTTAAATATCTGTTTTCTTCAGTGTCTCTCTCTTTTTCATTAACCTTTTACTATCACTTAGGTTTGGTGAAGCTAACTTTTAAAGAAAACTGCCTATACCAGCATTTTGCAACTTAATCACACCTCACCTACCTGCAGATTGTGATAGAAATCAGGATTGATAAATTGTGCTGGAAACAAGAAGAAAGACCTGAGAGAAGCTTACTGGAATGTAGTTTTGAGAGCTGGTACTTTTATTTTTCTTTTTAAAAATCTGTATTTCCATACAGATAAAAGCTTTTGAAAAAATCTGAAAACAAAATTGTTCTTCATAATAATTATATATTACAGCAAAAATCTGGAAGCAACTTTAATATTCACAATAGAAAACCATCAAATAAATCCTAGAATGTGATAAATATATCACTTAGTATTTTTAAATGTTTTGTCATAATATTAACTAAAAATCAAGTTGAAAAATTACATACAAACAATTATTATGACCACAAAAAACACACATGTGTAAGAAAAGGCATGGGAGAAAAAGCATGTTTTTCAATTCTCAATTTTCTAAGAGCTTTGTAATATATTATCTAAATCATAGAAAAAATAATGACATGATATTTGAGTAAAATCACATCCCAAAAGGCAATGAGTGAACAAAGTTAAAAAAAAAACCTCTCAGTGTTCATCATAATACAAGCAGATCAACTGAAAATTTACTGTCTTTGTTCATCTCTAGACTTTCACGTGCTTCTCAGTGTCTAATCAAGTCATTTTTCTATTTGCTTTCAAGTTAAGTTGAATCATCTTTTGGCAAGACCTATACTATAAGACTAAAATCCCACATGTCATTTCAAAGTTCCATATTATATATGTACTTTCTTCATTTCTTTAAAAAAAAAAAAATCCACTACCAGTGATGGTGCAGCAGAGATTTCGTTGTACTAGGAGTATTGTGATTGCCAGTGGTTGGCCCTTCCTTAGATTTTGAAGGCTTCATCAGAGCAGGTCAAGTGAGTTATATTTGTTTCAGATTTTATTTATTCTCATCAAAAACATTTGAGTGAGTTTTGCTCTGCATATCTTTTCTTACAAATAAAGGGATTAACATTCAAGAACAGTTACTGTGTACTGCAGGTTTTACATGAACCGTTCTCTTTCCATGTATAAGATAGGGATTATTGTGCCCCTTTTACAGATGGGGAACTGGGGTTCAGAGACTTTAAATAACTTCCTAAGGTCCAATAACTAGCCAATGATGGAATCAAGGTTTGAACCCAAGGTCATACTCTCTCCCCTACACCCCACAGCTTGCACAACATCAAACATGAGATGTTGGGAGAAGCAGTGAAGAGTCAAGCCCACAAAGGGGAAATGGTGGTAAGATAGAGTTGGCAATAGTTATGTTAAAGGAGGTAATAAACATGTGAATATGATATATTGGCAATACTTGTGGAGTTAAATGGAGCAAATAATTAGCTTCACATTTTACACTAATAAGATTTATGAAACTCTTAAATTATTATTTTCATTTTTTTTCAAAGTTTGATTTCAGTTACCACGGGATTTAAAATAATTAAAATATTGACTATAAGTCAATCATTTTCAACAGGCCTGATTTAGAGGATGGGGATGCCAAGGCTTATTAAATTAATCTGCATGGCATTGGCCTACAAAGTCAAAGGCAAATGGACCAACAGCCAACAAATACAGCAGTAGAAATTTCCCCTAGGCCAGTATCTTTAGTTTGATGTTTGGTTCATTTGTCTGTATCTTTCTTGACCACATTTTCATCTTCACTGTAGGATAAGACTCGGACTTTAAAACTGACTTTGAACAGCACCTACTGCTCTGCTTCAGGTGTTTTGGTGGCAGTAATCATAGTCATAATGAAGGTGATGATGGCTGATAATGAATCTGGATCATTAAGGTCCTCAAGTTAATAATTCTGAAACAAATGAACTAGGTGGTCTGGCAGCAGTGCCCATAACAGCTGGTAATTGTTCCACCCTCAGTTTCTTCTCATTCGGCCAACCTGGCCTCTGTGTCCGGCTTCCCCAGCTGAGCTCCTGTAGCAGCCCCAGAGGCCAGGCAGCCAATATCCTTGGCTCCACTCCATGTGGCCTCTCCTGAGAATTGCACCAAACTTCTCAGGATATTTGCTGCCCTGGGTCTCCTGAAGCAGTGTAATATCAGGAGATAGTTTACAGACGGGTGCAACAACCAAGTGGAAAGAAAAGTCCACTGAAAATTCTGAAACCAAGTGTTTTAACACTCAAGGGAAGTTGAAGTCAATTTTACTTTTTGTTTATTATTTTAATTCAATGCCAGTCCTTTTTCTGATCATCTGCCGTATGATCAGAAAAGAGATCAAAACACTGGTCTCTATCCTTACCCTCCAGTCCACACATCCAGCAATATGAAAACAACTTTACTTTTTTATTTTCTGATAGGTGAGCTTACATTAATCCCGAAATTGCAGGTGGTAAAATAAAACAGCAGCATGAATAACTAATTTAGAATTAGAAGAAAAGGTTATTGGCTAAGGACACAACAGCTGAGTATTTATCAAGTATTCTTCAAAGTGTTTTATTAAATACTAAACTGATATGAAGAAATATATTTCACATGTCAACATACTAAGAATGATGATATAATAGACTTCTGAGTACCCTTCATTAAACTTTAAAACATCAGAATTTTTTAAACCCTTGAGGATGCTTCTCTAAAAGCATCGTCCTTTCCATCCCAGCCCTCACCCAGAGATAACCACCATCTGCATTTTGTGTTTATCATTCCCTTGCTTTTCTTCATGAGTCTTTCACATTTCACAATATGTTGTTTACTTTTTAGTGTTTGGAGAGTTTATATAAATGAAATCATACCATATGAATTGTTCTGCAACTCACTTTTTTCACGAAACACAATATTCCTATTATTTATAAGTGAATAGCTGTGGCTCATTTTCTCTCTTGTTGTATGCCATTATGTAAATACACTGCCATGTATTCATCCAGTTTCCTGCTAATATTATACACTTATATTATTTTCAGTTCTTTTTCTACCAATAATGATGCTGTAATACTTTTTATTGATGTCTCCTTGTACATGTACAACCACTTCTAAGAATATGTATCTAACTTGGGTAATGGTTGGTTTGAAAGTGTGCAGTTTCCACTTTACCAGGTAATCCCATTGCTTTCCAGAGCAGCCACAGATGTGGATGTGGTACCACTGCCCCACAGCCTTGCCTAGATTTTTCAGATTTTTAATTTTCCTCAATTCAGAGGGTATTGTGCTTTCAATTCCCGTTTCTCAAATTAGTAATAACCTCGAGCCTATTTCTCTAGTTCTTTTTTGCCAAGTACCTATTCAAGAATGTGGTCCATTTTTCTATTGGATTGTTTGTCTTTTTCTTATTGATTTGTAAGAATTCTTCTCTTTTAAAGATTTTTTAAATCCTTACCTGAGGATATGTTTATTGATTATTTAGAGAGAGAGGGAGGGTAAAGAGAGACAGACAGAGAGAGAGAGAGAGAGAGAGTGAAAGAGAGAGACATCGATTATCAGTTGCCTCTCCTAAGTTCCCCAATTGGGGATTGAACCGTAACCTAGGTATGTGCCCTAACCAGAATCAAACCTACAACTGCAACCTTTTGGTGTATGGAATGATGCTCCAACCAACTGAGTCACCCACCAGGGCTATAAAAATTATTTATAAAAGTTAATATTAACCCTTTGTCTGTTTACTGTGTGAAAGTAGCTTCTCTAAAGAATTTCCAGAGTTCATCACATTTATTCCTGTTTCTTTTTTTAATGTTTAAATTATATTTTCTATTTTGCAGGTATATGGGAAGGCAAATGATATATAAACTTGTTTCAACTATGCTAAATTTTATTAATTCTAATTTATCTGTAGATTCTTTTATATTCTTTTCATAATTATATCATTGGTGAATAATACATTTTTGTTTCTTTATCAGTAAAAATACTGTATACCATTCTTTTATTTTTCTTGCTTTATTATACTAGCTGGAAATCATGTATAAAACAGGTGACTTCTGGCCAAGATGGAGGCATAGGTAGATACACTTTGCCTCTTCGCACAATCAAAGAAGGACAACAACAAATTAAAAAAAAAATACCCAGAACTGCCAGAAAATTGAACTGTATGGAATTCTGAGAACCAAGGAGTTAAAGAAGAAATATTTTTCCAGACTGGTGAAAGGGGCAGAGACAGGCAGCCAGGGTAGAGAGGACTCACAGCAAGGTGGTGGCTGGTGGACCAGGTGGTCCCACATTTGCATGCAGATAACCTTGGAGGAGCAACTAGGGAGAGAGATAGACCATACAAACCAGAGTTCAAGCACAGGGAAATAAAGCATCAAAACCTCTGACTGTAAAAATCTGTGGGGGTTGTGGTGATAGCAAAACTCCCAGCCCCACAAAAGAGTTCGTTGGAGAGATCCACAGGGTCCTAGAATGTACACAAACCTACCCAACTAAGTATTAGCACCAAAAGGGTCCAATTTGCTTGTGGGTAATGGGGGAGGTGACTGAAAGCCATCCAAAACCCAAGCAAGTGGCATGGTTCCCTCTTCACCCTGCCCACACACACAGCGCCACACTGCAGTGATGAGGGTTGCCTCACTGTGGCAAATACCTAAGGCTCTACCCCTTACTACATAATATGCAGGCCGAGACAAAAACATATGGCCCAGATGAAAGAACAAATCAAACCTCCAAAAATAGAACTAAGTGATGAAGAGATAGCCCACCTATCAGATGCAGAGTTCAAAACACTGCTAATCAGTGTTAAGGTTAAATATCACAGAAATGGTTGAGTATGATCACAAAATAGAGGGAAAAGTGAAGGATATGAAATGTGAAATAAAGGAAAATGCACAGGGAACCAACAGTGAAAGGAAGGAAACTGGGACTCAAATCAATGATTTGGAACAAAAGGAAGAAATAAACATTCAACCAGAACAGAATGAAGAAACAAGAATTCAAAAAAAATTAGGAGAGACTTAGGAACCTCCAGGACAACTTTAAACATCCGACATACAAATCAAAGGGTTGCCAGAAGGAGAACAGGAAGAGCAAGAAATTAAAAACTTATTTGAACAAATAATGAAAGAGAACTTCCCTAATCTGGCAAAGGAAATAGACTTTCAGGAAGTCTAGGAAGCTCAGAGAGTCCCAAAGAAGTTGGACCCAAGGAAGCATACACCAAGGCACATCATAATTATATTAGCTAAGATTAAAGAGAATGAGAGAATCTTAAAAGCAGTAAGAGAAAAGGAGATAGTTACCTACAAAGGAATTCCCACAAGACTATCAGCTGATTTCTCAAAAGAAACCCTGCAGGCAAGAAAGGGCTGGAAAGAAATATCCGAAGTCATGAAAGGCAAGGACCTGCATCCAAGAATACTCTATCCAGCAAAGTTCTCATTTAGAATGGAAGGGCAGATAAAGTGCTTCTCAGATAAGGTCAAGTTAAAGGAGTTTATTATCACCAAGCCCTTAGTATATGAAATGTTAAAGGAACTTATCTAAGAAAAATAAGAAGATCAAAACTATGAACAGTAAAATGACAACAAACTCACAACTATCAACAACCAAACCTAAAAAGAAAAACAAAAACAAAAGCAAACTAAGCAAATAAATAGAACAGGAACAAATTCATAGAAATAGAGATCACATGGAGTGTTATCGATGGGGAGGCAGAGGGGCAAGAATTGGGGGAAAGGTATAGGGAATAAGAAGCATAAATGGCAAGTACAAAATAGAGTAAGGTTAAGAATAGCATGGGAAGAACTTATATGCACAATCCATGGACCTGAACTAAGGTGGGGTGGGGGGATGCTGGTGTGAGTGGGGTTGCAGGGCATAGGGGAATAAAGGGGGGGAAATGGGACAACTGTAATAACATAATCAATAAAATATATTAAAAACCAAAAATAAAAATAAAACAGGCAATAGTGAACATCTTTGATTTGTTCTTGTGCATCAAGTATATTCTTTAAACATTTCATCGTTAAGTATAAACTTTAGTATTATAAGTATTTTCTCTATACTATTTATCACAGAAAGAATATTTCTATTTCTAGGTTGGTAAGAATTTTTATCATGACTAGATTTTAAATTTTATCAGATATGTTTCTCTACATTTACTGCATTAATCTATGATAGTAACCCTTTAAAATGTTTATGTAATATATTACATTAATAGATAATCAAATGATGACAACATTATATTCCTGGACAGCCCCAACTTGGTCACAATGTGTTTTCATTTTTGTATATTGTTAGATTCAGTGAACTAACTTGGTTTTATAATTTTATATTTATATTTATGCAGTTTTCCTTTTTGTCTAATTTGGTTTGGGTACCAGATTTTGCTAACTTCATAAATAGATTTGGTTGCATTCCATCTTGTTTTCTCCTCTGAAATGATTGGATAAAATAGTTAGAATTTGCCTATAAATATCAGAGCTTAGTATTTCCATTATGAAGATATTTTAAATTTATGACTCAATTTTTTAATGATTTAGAACTATTTTGATTTTCTAATTACTTGAGTAAGTTTCAGTTAGTTATATATTTATGAGAATTTACTATATATTTTAGTAAATTATATCAAAGTTTTCAAATGTCTTGCTATAGTTATTTTTAATATCCTCTATTATCTTTCTAATCTATTCTGTATCTGTGCTTATGGTTTTTTCCTTCCTGATATTTTGGTCTTCTCTATTTTTTTATTGATCAACCTTGCCAGAGGTTTGTCTTTTTCCTTAATCTTTAAAAAAAAAACCTTTGAGTTTATTGATTTCCTAATATAATTCATCTTCTATTTTATTTATTTTTGCTCATGTTTCTGATTTCCTTTTTCACACTTTATTTTAACTCACTAAGTTGAGTGTCTAGCACATTAATTTTCAGGCTTTCTTCTTATCTAATATAAACATTTAAGATTAAATATTTCTATTTATGTATTATTTTAGTCGCATGCTACTAGTTCTTCTATAGTGTTTTTCTTATCATTCAGTTTTAAATACATTGTAATTGATCATGCTGTATTCTATCACTCATGAGTTTTTGGAACTATATTTTTATT